>APFE030540784.1:0-59110 GCA_000404065.3 Pinus taeda | reverse complement strand
TTGTGCCTTCTGCACTTTCCCCATCTTGTATAGGAAACCCTTGTTTCCTTTGTGTTTGGATGTTCATTCTTTCCCATCACATCTTGGAGAGAGTAATGGAAGGTGACCTACTAGTGGCTTGAGGCGGGACGGATCCAGAAGGAGGCTGAGCTTGGAGCCTGCAGAAGCGGATTCAGGTGATATTGCTCTTTTTCCATATTGTTTTATTTATCTAATAAAGAAACACGTCTTGTTCCCGAAACACTTCTTTCTTTGTGTTAATGATATTTATATGTGAAGTTCATACTTGAATAGATGTTTATAAGTTTGTAACTAACTCATCTTTCATATAACATAAAGATCATTTTTTATGTAAAATCTTGTCCATATACTGTTGTAGTTTGTGGAATTGTGGTTTTTACAGGACCAAGGAGCGAAAGGGACGTGAAGAAGGGTTTGCACCCTTGAGTAACTACCCAAACGTAGGACCTCGGGTATGCTCCTCTCACCCTAGAAGTAGTTATTTATAGCATAAACGGTTGGTTGTGTGTGTGTTTCTTAACTTAGATAATCTTCCGTCTGCTAAGGTTTCACCCAAGAACCTTAGGGGAGAATTTCCCGCAACATATGGACCTAATATTATCATAGCTTTTTCTTTCTTGCTCCCACTCCTACTCCCACGATACTCATGAACCTCTATTTCTCTAGCCCACTTATTTTTTGCCTCCACATGGCCAATGTGTTGTATAAGAAATACCTTATCATACACACATTACTATAAAACATATAAAAACCATGTACTCCCCTATTATATGCTCAATATATTATTTCATTTTTTCCTCATTTTTTATGCCTCAATATGAACGCACATGATATGATATTACTTTTTTAGTGAAGCCCTTGTGGAATATGATAATTCTGAGGACAACATGCTCTCATCGGATGAGGCACACACTTCATATCTTCCAAAACCCTAGGAAGAAGGTAAGGAGATCCAAGTTGCACCAACTATCAAAGAGGGAGTGATTAATGATGTGTGGTGAGACACCCTCAAGTGCGCCCAAGAATCAACTTCCTCAAACTTTCACAAGGAAGACTCCTTGTGTTTTCATAATAATCTTCAAGTAACATGGGTAGACTCACCTTTAGAAGGTTGGGTCAAACTGGCAAAAACGAAAGGAAAGAAAGGACGCAATGATGAGCTGCCCCAAGATGCGTGATTTTAATATTTTTGCTTTGCAAATTCTTTTGTTTCCTCTATATGACTAGGATGGCTGGATGCATAGTCCCCAACTGTCATGAAAACTCTATCCTTGCTATGTAAACATTGGATTTTAAATTCTCCTTCTTCTGTTATGTAGTCTTCATGCTTACTTTGTCTTATACTTTGAGGTCTACCTTTTTGCGAGATATATGTTATTAATATAAAATTATCTTTATTAATAAAAAACTTGTACTGGTTTATAAAAAAATCAAATCAGTCTTACAAAATTTGGGTGAATTAGTTAAAAAATAAATAAATACCTAAATTAACGAATCTTTTCTTGGAAATCATAAAAAAAAACTAGTTAATCCATACAATTTTCTATATATCCATCATAGAGTAATCTCATGAAAATAATTTTCATAAATGAATCATTATATGGATCATTTTCCCATACTACAATGAAAAAAAAAATCAAATTTCCCATCCTAAATTATCTTTAGAAAAGATGACGAATTCCTACTTGAAAGATGACACCATAATCCCCATCGATGGTAACATGCATGACTAAGTATTCATTAGACTTTGTGTGATTTAATTTGTGTGTAAGGGGATGGTGTTAAGATATTTAATTTATTTTGAAATTTTATTGCTATGAATAAACATTTTACATACATACTATATACTTAATTTCTTTATATTGAAAAATATTTAGTTGTTTAGTAATTTTTTATATATTATATATTTATTTTACATATAAAAATATAAACATTTTACACTTATAAAAAAAATACAAGTAATTTATTTATAATAGAAAACATTTTATTATTTTCAATAAAATAATTCTGCATGAATGGTCTCCGTTGTTTTATCGCTTGGAATGGTTAGAATTTCTCAAATATGTTTAAAACTAATATTCCAAATGATTGTGAAGGAATTTTGATTTAACTAAGGAAAGTTGATTTAACTGAGTACGTAAATGCGCGGTGAACATTTTAATAAGAGCTCCAATCACATTGTAGCGTACTAGTTTAATCTAGTCAATTGACCTGACCCACGTTGTTGTTTACGTTCTAGGATAGAGCGTCCATCCATGCCATCCCCTCATATTCCAAACTACATTGCATTCTACAATTTACAGTGGTAAATCTCTGCGAAATGACAGTAAAGATGAAAGGAATGCTATTGCTATACTAGCTTGTGAGGACTATGTAATACTAAGGGGAGAATTGTGTAATTTTTTTTTTTTACAGTGAAAAAAAAGAGTTAAACAATTATTTTATAAAATTATAATTATTTTATTATTTAAATATATTTGTGTAAATAAATAAATAAATAAAAAATACTGGTATCAAATATATTTTCTAAAAGCATAATTTACATTTCAATCTTATAATTATAAAATTCTTATTTCTAAATAGATTTAGTTGGAAAATATAATCCAAAACTCCAAAACACCATTCTTTAAAGCTTTTTTTATAACCCGAATAAGAATTTCTAATCTGAAACTGTTCTCAAATTCTAATATTATAACAAAAATATTAATAATCTAAAATTTTCTTTTACTATATTTCATTACCAATTCACCCAACAAATTCTATTCCAACAATCCCATAACTCAAATAGGACAAGAAAAAAACATACCTACTTTATCACAAAACCTGTAACCCAGCTGAGACCAGTAAAATAACTAAAAAAAATATAATCCAAAACTCCAAAACATCATTCATTAAAACTTCTCTTATAACTTGAATAAAAATTTCTAATCTGAAACTGCCCTCAAATTCAAATATTATAACCAAAAAAATAAATAGTCTATTTTTTTCCCTCTGTTTAATTAGCAAATCACCCATCAACTTCCATTCCAACAGTCCCATAACTTAAGTGGGGCCAGAAAAAAGAATAACTACTTTATCACAAAACCTGTAACCCAGCTGAGACCAGTAAAACAAGCATAACTACTTTATCACATTCAATAAAATTAATGAGAAAGAGAGAATGTAATTCAATAAAATTAATGAGAAAGAGACAATGTAAGACTGGTCAAATTCAAAATAATTATATGCAATATGATGTGATTAGCATAATCATAAGCTGCTTTTTAGTCCTATCAGACACCATCATGAGTTTGGACTGACCGTAAAAGTGGGAGAAAGCGTTCCTTGAAAATTTAAATCTTCTGCCATCATTTGATTCAGACATTAAAACTCCTTTGAATATGTGCCTGTTACTTGTTACTTTCATTGTGAATCCGTTCGGGTTTGACCGCAATGGAAATAGCAATGTGAGTGTGTATTTATCAGATTTTTATTAAAAAAAAATTGGTTTATTTTTAGATCTAATTTATTAAGAATTTGGAATGGATTTATTGAAATTATAAATTTTCAAAAACAAAATTTTCACAATCTAAGTGTTTTACATTAAATCAGGCACTTATTTTGCCATCATTTGATTTAGATTTTGAAATTCCTTTGAATATGTGCCTGGTACTTGTTACTTTCATCAAATGGTAGTGTTTGATAGTTATGGAAATAGGAATGGGAGTGTCTATTTATCAGACTTCTTGAAAAGTTATCAGATTTTTTGAAAAGTTTTCAGATTTATTCTGATCTAATTTGTCAAGAATCTGGAAGGGATTCATTGAAATCACAAGTTTTGAAGAGTGAACTCTTCACAATCGAAGTGGTGCTGAATCCATATATATGTAGTCACAAAACCACTTTAAACAACACAAATCAAGATTTGACTACAAAGAGCCAAATAAAACCACTAGATTTCCAAAACATCTGATAAATACATAATCTCAAATAAGAATCCATATATTAATCATATATTCTGCAAACTTTGTAGTTAGTTTGAAAAATATTGTACAAGTTCAAGTGTATGGCTTTGATGGAGTATTCATTGGAGTTTGGCCACTTTGAGAAAAGAAAGACTGATTATAATATTCCAAAAGGACTGTTTGACTGGAAATTTAATCATATAGGTGTGATCACTAATTTGTCAATTTTAAACATCTTAATTTTTAAATTAATTAGATTCAAATTCAGATTAATTTTTTAAATTGGTTGATTCTAAACCTATTAACTTTAAGATAAAATGGAAGAACTATCTACCAACCAAATCCGATTCTATACTTACAAAATAGGTAAGAACCTAAAATATGCCACCAAGGAAATCACGAATAGAAAAGCAAAGACTGGCGTACATATATTCCACCCGGAGTAGTCTAGAGGGACCATGCGCATTGGAATGTGTTTGTACTGTGAAAACGAGGAGGGAGATCTTGGTCTCTTAAAAAGCAGCGCCGATTCTCGTCCCATGCCCAACAAAAGAATGCGAACATCTCCACCAAAAGATCATCCATGTCAGGTGTCTGAGTCTCAAACAGACTACTACAACAGTAGCCTTTTTGATGCCTCTCTCGTGCTCTGCACTGCAAAATAGTATTAGAGAGCATGCGCGCACGTATTATACGTATACGTTTCAGAATTTGAAGCACTATACCATATCACTGATCTCTGATGCTGTGCAAAACGTGCACACGGAGAATCAATATAGAGTCCACCAGGATCGGACAATAAGTATGCATATAAAAGAACGAACGTACACTCCCTTCACGAAAAAAGGTAACACAGTCTAATCGTCTGCGGCAGGCACTTCTGGCGATTATTAAAAGTCATTCGCTTTTACATCGTGTTAGAGTTCAGGGTTCAATACATCCCACTCCAACGGTATCGAGGAGAAATGCAAAATAGGTTAACTTTTACTTAATATGCAATAAAATGGTTATATATAGATATAAAAGTTCCTAATGTTTAAGTAATGTTTTTTGAGGTTTAATTATATTAAATCATATGTTGACGTATTAATTATATGAATATAATGATTTTGAGTTTTGTTGTTAATTATTTTGATTTATATTCTTAATAAATTATGATCACATCATTTTGTAGGGATTGTTTATAATGTATGGTGATTAATATTTAATCATATTTGAGAATGATTAATTAAGACTTATTTTGATTAATAATAATTGCTTTTAGTTGTTTATAGTAAATTATCGTTCATGTCATCATGTACTCTTCTTTATGGTAGACTATGACCAAATAATATTGTCAAAAGGTGATTATGATTAATAGTTCATATTCATTAGCCATAGTCAATTTTGGTTCATTATTGTTTAGTATGATGTACTTTTAACCTATTTTATTATGGTTGAATTTGGCTCAACATGGTTGACAATAATTTGACATAGATAACTTTTGATGAGCCTCATCATTGGGGAACTATATGGACCTTAATACACCTCCTCGTTTATTTAAATCAACTCTTCTCATAATGTCTTACATATTTTGATTACATTTTGCTTAATGAGATGAGTAAAAGTGAGATGTTATGCCTAGTGGAGTAATGTGAATAGATTGCAAGTTTTTGAGAGCTAATCATGGAAATTTTGGCTAATTAAGGGCAGAAACTCGAATGAGACAAGGAGGAGAGATTGTACGAGATGAATCCTCCTCATTTACTCCTCACTTATTCGAATATTCCTCCATCAAATCACACTAGCTCGAAGTTACATGTAGCCAAGTCATGAAGATCAAAAGGCAGCTGAGTGAGTGACAGTTAAAGAGTCAATTCATCTTGCATGTAGGAGCGAAGCCCCCTTAGATTTAAGGAATTCGTTGGAGACTTCAGTTGTATCAATAAGGAGGCCTAGAGCTTCATTAGGATTCAATTTTTTTATGAAAAATTACTAAGCATTTTTCGAGTTCAAGACTTGTGGAAGACATTGTTATGTAATTTTCTAATTTGATAATGAGAATGAGCATTTCCTTAATCCAACACTCAGTCGACTAATAGGGCTAAAGCTCTTGGGTTAGGGCCCAACCCTAGCAACAAAGTCTCCTCTTCTTGTATTTGTATGCTTAGTTGATTTCATAGATTAATGATTGAATTGTCTTTAGCATTATTTCATTGCAAGTAGTTGTGGATTTGATTAGCTTGCTTCCATTTGTGCATTGTTGTAGCAATAGCTTAGTAAGGTAAAGGAATATCCAAAAGATGTTCGTGGGTGGATTTGGCCTCACGCCTCCCTTCAAGGACCATGGTTTGAGGAAAGAACTCCTATGCAGCCCCAAAAAGAGAGAATTATGATTTCTCATGGAATTTAGGGTTTTCTGTTACTTAGGCCAACATTTTGCTAGTTTTCAAGAATAGGATTTAATTTCCATTTCTGATGTATTTAGCCTTGCATTAAATCTCGTAAAGGTTTCACATCATTCTGCAAGATTTCCCATTCATAGGTAACTAGACAATAAAATTTTGTTTTTCCTTAGTTAATTGAACAACTTTCTTATTTAACTTGACTCATGGATAAAATGTCAATGATTGATGCAGTGCAAGAGTTTCACTACACAGAGATTTCATGACCAGCAACCCCATCCTAAGCTCATCCATCCATGGTTGTCACTTTCTTTCACTAAATCCGTCAACAAATCCATCATTCCATAAGAATACGTCTTCAAGCTTGTTGAGAAAATCCAATAATCTCACAACTCTATTTTGATCTATGAAGGAGTCCTAGGCACTCCCTTGTCTCATTTCACCCACTATTCACCTTCTCTAAACCTTACATCTCCTTCCAAATCCTTCCTCTTGCTCTCAATTGTATCTTCTAGGAATATAGGGGATCTCGTAGGAGCATTAGGGCATCTTGTAGGATGCATTAGGACATCCCATAGGTTGACGTGTAGTGGCTTGCTTTGAGGTTGAATTTTGAAAAAAGCTCCTAGGAAGATAGGAGAAGACCCTTATTTGTCTCCCCAGCCATCTGACCATCCACCATCATCCCTAATCCACCTGCCACATCACCAAGAGAAGTTAGCATTCACATCTTCACACAAAAAAGATAAAAAGGAAAAAGCGTTATCATGTTCATTTACATGCACATCAATAGAATGTTTGATGTTTCAAATTGCATGCATAGGAAAATAGGATTGCACATATCTTAACTTAGCATTCTCTTGAAGAAAAGTCTATTAACAGTTAGTTAGATGAATGCTGTGTTTAAGCATTTGATTTCAACCTTTTCCTTACTACAGTAGACAAGATTTCCTTTAGTGAAAATTTCCCTTTTTCTCATTAGTAATCAAGTTTATTCTGAATCAATAGAAGTTTGGTTTGAAAAACCATAGTGGTCTATTGCTAGCTTAGAAATCATGAAGAACGGACTCATCTCATCTACTTGTGTATACAACACTGTCACCTCCAAGTTTGTATGAACCCCAGGTTGTTAAAATAAAGTTGATAGCCTAAGGAGTTGCAACATTCTTTCTGCAATACTCGTGCTCATCACTTTTTAGCGTTGTTGTCTGGGAGGTGTCTGAGTAATATGTGATTTCGTCTTTCTTTCTTCCGTTTATTATCTCTCACATTCTGCTATTAGCTTCATTTTTGAAAAAGTAATTGTAAGTTAGTTTGCATTCTTTTGCATTCCGCAAGTGAGATTTCATTCAACAGTTAGTTTTCGTTCAGTTTTTTATTTCAATTCTACAATTATTCTCAAATCTTGAAAAAAGAAACACAAAACAAAACAAAAACACTTATTTCATGCCTCGTAAAAATAGGGATAACTTATGAAAATTTCTACCAAATACCCCCACCACTTCAAACAGCCAACCTTCCCTCTTCTTCGGTGGTTGTGAATTGGAGGACCCCTTAGGTGAACAACTAGATATATTTGAAGAGCCTACAGGGGGAGAAGAAGAAGGAGAACCCATTCCAACTGACCTAATGGCTGAAAATAGAAATGAAAGAGGACATAGAGAAAGAATTGAGGGTGCCTTTCCCATGATAGAAACTAATGGGGATACCAAGATGAAAAACATAAGACCCTCTACTCTTCTTCATTTCCATGGCCTGATCTCAGAAGATCCAGACACTTTCTTGTTTGAGTTTGTTGTCATATGCAAAACTTATGATTACACCAATGATGAGTAGAATTTGAAACTATCCCCATCCACTCTCAAGGATGCAACTTTACGTTGGTTCATGGGTTTACTTCGGGATAGCATCATAACTCAGGTTTAGATGTAGCAAGCCTTCAACAACAAGTATTGAGACTACTGCATGTCCAAAGATGCTAAAGAGGAAATTTTTAGGATGACCTTAGGGCATGATGAAGCCCCAGAGGATTATGAAGAAAGATTCCAGCTTAGCTAAAAAAAGGGCTATGTGCACACATGATCCTAAATCACTGAAACTAGTCCTGCTCGGATGGGTAAGGGAAGAATTTCTAGATACCCTAAACCCACTCGGAGGAGGGGACATCTACGAGGTACCCTGTGAAGATATCAATACTGTATTTAGGAACCATTTGGGTAGCTAGGAAAAAGGGTAGGGGTAGTCAACCAATGGCGAGTCCATCCTCTTCAAATACATCCATCAAAGGTGAAATTGGAAATATGTTGGAATATTTCAAGAGTGAAATGCTGCAAACCCTTGCTCTACAGATGGACACTATGCACATCAAGAGAAAGCAAGAGGAAGCAGAGAGAGCCTTAGCCATTTTCTGCCCTAGATGCAGAAGGAGGCACCCTAGGAATGAATATCCATTGAATCTGATTGAAATATGCTTGGTCTATGAAGAAAACCACTCCACAAACAAGTGCCCTTCTCTACCTGGGGTAAAAGATGTGTATCAGGGAATTGAAGGGGTGACTGAACAACTCTACTACATAAATCAAAGAAGACCTCATGGGCCTCAGCCATACCAGTGGGGCATGCAAGGATCATCCCATGCATATTACAACCCTAACGAGAACACATCCATTCCCTCTTAGGGGCCCCTTGCTCATCCCACCTGGTCTACACCTCCTCCTTGGCCTTTTTCACCTCAGTATGATTCCCAACCAACCAGCGAGTCATTTCACCCATATGCTCCACCACAGCTTCAGTGAAATGCACCACCCGAGGGGTGGAGGCCCCCGTACAACAATGCTCCAGCTTTATTTCCTTCAACAACTAGTCAACTGCAAATTTTACACCCTACTCCACCTAAGCAATCTCAGATGCCTACCCTGCCAAATTTGAACCCGAACAATAGACAGGCACAACAAGTGTACAGTGGAGAGACATCCTATCCTACTTATGCTGTGGAGATTCAGGAAATCAACTTGAGATTTGGGAGAGTAATCCCAAACAACTAACCTCTACCTCCACCTAGGGAGAGTGAGGAGGAAGTAGAGGAAAGCATGCCTAGAGTAAATACACCACCCTTTCTTGAGAGATTAACTCATCCAGTGCAGCCTACCCTAAAAGAGGATGAACTTCTAGGTGAATTAAAAATCTATTTGTAAAAATTCCACTTCTCCAAGACATCAATAATGTACCTATTTACAACAAGTTTATTAAGAAGAAGTGCTTCAAACATCCACAGAGGTGAAAAAGAGACGCCCTTACCATTAATGTCATTGGACAACTGTCTGACTTAATGCTAGGGCAAGTAATTTGCCCAAAGTATTTGGACCCAAGAATCCCTTTAGTAGATGTGCACATCAATGGCACCATTGTCTCATACACTTTGATTGATCTTGGGGCTATCATTAATGTAATGACTAAGGACACCATGTTCAAGCTCAATCTCCAAGGTTTATTGAGAAAGACCAAAACAATATTGTAACTTGTAGACCATTCCACAGTAACCCCTGAGAAGATTGTTGATGATGTGATCATCTACATTGACTCTTAGGAGTACCCTACAGACTTCCTAGTTCTCCAGCCTAAGGACAAGCTTACTGGTTACCCTCCCATCCTTGGAAGGCTCTAGTTAGCCACTGTCAATGCCTACATTAGTTGCAAGGGTGGAAATATGTCTATAAAAAGTGGGCATATGTCCAAGCAGTTGGTCATATGCCCTCCTGCTCAGCCATCTCCAGAACATGACTTACCTTTATGGCTAGAAGAGAAGGAAGAATATAAAGTCTACTCAGCCCAAATCTATACCTTAGAAACAACAATGAGGGGAGGACAACCAAATCGAGATGATTTAATTAAACACATACTCCAAAGTCCAACTCTCAACACCTTGTCCTTAGAGGAAGTAGTAAAGGAAACAAAGAGAAACCATCAGATTGATCTATGCTTAGCTGATTCAAACCCTGCCCATGTCAAAACCATATAATTTGGCCCTGAAAGAACTTTGAAAATTAACCCATCTCTTTATGTACACCAAGAAGGAAAGTTGTGCAACATGCTAAAGGAACATCTGGATGCATTTGCTTGGAGCTACAAGTAAATGAAGAGAGTGCACCCCTCAGTGTGTACTCACCAAATTTATATCAAAGAAGGTTGCAAACCATTCTGACAACCTCAAAGGAGAATGAATACATCTCTCAAAGATATAGTCAAAGAAGAACTGTGAAAGATGTTAGATGCAAGATTCATTTACCCTATCTTGGATAGTGAGTGGGTTTCTCCTTTAATGTTGGTCCCAAAGAAAAATGGGAAGAGGAGGATTTGTGTCGATTACAGAGAGTTAAACAAAGCAAAAAATAAGTACCATTTCCCTCTACCTTTCATTGACCAAGTGTTAGATGGATTGGAAGGGAAGAAGTTCTTCTCTTTCCTAGATGGGTTTAGCAAGTATAATCAAATCTAGATCAGCCTAGAAGACTAGGATAAAACTACCTTCACTTGTCCTTGGGGTACTTTCGTCTATAGGGTCCTTCCTTTTGGTCTACGCAATGCCCTTGCCACTTTCCAGAGAGCAGTCCTAAGTATCTTTTCCGAGCTAGTCCATCACGCAGTAGAAATTTATATGGATGATTTTACACCCTATGGGTGTGATTTCCAGGAGGCTCTATCCAACTTAGGTAAGGTGTTGAACAAGTGTATTAAAATGAACCTGTCCCTTAGTCCTCAAAAATGTGAGTTCTTGATGACTGCATGGACTATTCTAAGTCACTCAATATCGCAAAAAGGATTGCAGGTGGACCCAAATAAGATAGCTATCATCCAAAGGGTCCCACCTCTGCAAAAACAGAGAGATGTCAGAAGCTTTCTAGTTTTAGTTGGATACTATCGGAGATTCATGAAAGACCTTAGAAAGTTAGCTTCTCCTTTATTTGGGTTATTGGCTAGAGACTTTGAATTTTTATGGTCAAAACATTATCAAGAGGCCCTCGACACCCTGAAGGACAAGTTGACCACTGCACCTATTCTCTGAGGCCCAAATTGGGCCCTTCCTTTCCATATATATGATGATGCCTCTCACAAATCCATAGGAGTAGCTCTATGCCAAATATATGACAAGTTACCTTATCCCATTTAGTTCATCAGTAAGAATCTGTCAAAGGCCAAACTGAACACATAGTGACTGAAAAGGAGCTCCTAGCTGTTGTGCATTCATTGAACAAATTTAGGCATTACATTATAGGTTATCAAATATTTGTACATACTGACCATGTTGCAATTAAGTACTTGATCAGTAAACCTGATGTGAATGCCCGAATTATTAGATGGTTACTTTTATTACAACAATTTGATCTAACTATAATTGATAAGCCTATGAAGGAGAAAGTTGTTGCATATTTTTTATCCAGATTAACTTTTCCTGCAGGGGAGGAAGGAATGGTTGATGATAAGTTATCGGATGAACACTTATTTTCCATTTCAGTTCTCTCTCCATGGTTTTATTGCATCATTTCCCTTTGGGGGATGACAAAATTGGTTTGATATATGTAAGACTTAGGGCCATGAGCCTACTCAATGTCCTATGTTCCAAAGGTCTTAGACTTCCACGAAGACCCCCTTATGTGTGTTTTGTAAATTAATGGGGCATGATGTGAACAATAGCAAACTACTTGGTATTTTCATAGTTCCCACTAATTTTTTCCTCCAAAGAGAAAAGAAAGATCATGAGGAAGAGCACCCCATTCACTTGGATTAGGGGCAACCTCTTCCAAATAGGCCTGCATCTAATTCTGAGAAGATGTGTCAGGAAGCAGGAAGTATTTGGCATCCTTCTAACCTATCATGATGGGCCTTTTGGAGGTCACTTTGCACCCAAGAGGACAACATTCAAGGTGCTACAATCAGGTTATTATTCACCCACTATTCACCAGGATGTGAGCAGATATACTAGTCACTGTGATCGGTGCCAAAGGGTGGGAAAACCTACTCCAAGGGATGAAATGCCTCTATAACCTTAAGTGCATTTTGAGCCATTTGACAAGTGGGGAATGGATTTCATGGGACACATTCACCCTCCATCTAGGCAAAAGAAGTACATCAATGTGTGCACTTACTATTTAACAAAGTCGGTTGAAACCAAGGCTATCAAGGCAACAACATAGGATAAAGTGGTTAAGTTCTTAAGGGGAAACGTATTTTATAAGTTTGGGTACCCTAGAGAATTGGTCACTAATCAAGGCAACGAATTTACATCTCACATGATCGAAAATTTGTTAAGCTAGCACAAGATCAAGCATAGAACATCCACTCCTTATCACCCACAAGCTAATAGGAAAGTGCAGGTGACCAACAGAGTGCTGGAGGGCATTCTGAACAAAGTGATTAGCAGCAACAGAAAGGACTGGGTGGATAGATTAGTTGAGGCCACTTGGGCCTACAATACCACCTAGAATACCACCACTGGATTCACTCCTTATGAGTTGGTATATGGGAAGAAGGCCATGATGTCCATTGAATTTGAGTACAACACATTAAGAATTGTGATGAGCCTCATAAATGGGTAATTATATGGGCTCATTTTACCTCCTAACCTAGTCAAATCAACCATTCTCTTAGCTTATTGTATGATTTTCTAATTATATTTATGCTTATGGAGTGAGTTGAGTTAGTTATGATGCCATGTGGTCTAACATGTGTTTAATGCATATTATTAATGAATTTTTAGGTCAAAGTCAAGGATCCAGTGGACAAATGGCAGCAATAACTCGAAGTGGACAAAGGAGAGGACTTATAGGAGGGAACCCCCTCATTTATTACTCCTCATTTCGAATCCCCCTTCATTTAGCTTCGAGTACAAGCAGCCAATTCATGCACCAGAAGGCAGCTGAGCAAGTGTAGGATGACTGATGCTTATCTCGAGTTTTGGGAGCCAAGCCTCCCTAATTTTAAAGAAGTTGTTGGTAGTTTCATTTGTATAAGTTGAGAGGCCTAGGGCCTCACTAGGGTCAGATTTTTGGTTGTATTTTTTCTTATGTAAACTCTGCTCAACTTCAAGCTTATTATGTTTGTGACAGTTAATGTAATCTTGCTATTGTTTTGGAAATAAAGATGGAATCCTTTTTGAGTTAGCACTGAGTTACCTCAGAGGGCTGAAGCTCTTGGGTTAGGGCCCAATCCAAGTAGCCAATCTCCTCTTTACTTGTATTTGTATGTTTTATTTCAATTTGTAGATTAGGTTATTGTTAGATGTATTTCTTTTATGGTTAAGAATAGGATGCTTTTGATGATTCAATAGTTTGCTTCTATTTGTGCTTTCTATAGAAGGTTAAGAAGGGATAAAGAAAAGATTAAAAAGGCTAGCAATAGTTCCTTGGCCTCTCTTCATCCCTTTGGGACCATGATTTGAGGCAAAGACCCTCTTACTGCCCCAAAAACACATATTTTCCTCATTCATAGGACTTCTAGTGTTTGCAGCCTTTTAGTTGGATAATAGTCTATTTTCGCTTTGCTTCAGAACTTCTTCTTCATTCTCACTTATTTATTTACAATAGTCTTCTTTCATGCTTTCCTTTCTTGCATCATTTCTCAGTATTTCTTTTCATAGATCATTGTTTAGACTAGTTTGATGCAAAACTTTGTTTTCCTAGATGCACTTATTTCATTGCTTGCTTGATCTTATTGGTTGATTGTTAGTGGTTTATGAAATAGATCTCTTCTAGTAGTAGGCCAGCCTATCAGCTATTCCATCCTCCCTATGATCCATGCCCTACAGGTCACCCAAGTCTCCCCTCAATTCTGCCTTAATTTCTTGCATTTTCGATAGAATTTATTCCTCTCTCCTTGAGAAAATCCAATCATCTTTCTCCCTCCTAATGATTCTTAGTAGACCCTATGTTCCCTAACACCTCATCCAACCTTCATCCACCTCTTCCACCCACTCTCACACCCTCAAAATAGTGAAAACTACTCTTAGCCTCCTCCTATAGGCCTCCTGTAGAACATTGTTTTTCCTTTTGTAGATTTCCTGTGTCCTCCTGTAGATTTTCCTGTAGGCCTTCTTTAGAAGGACGAATGTGGGAAAAGCCTTCAGAGGGCCACCTGAGACCTCCTAGGACCCATCCACACCATATTACGCCTTCTCATGTCCCAAAACCACCCTCCAATGCCACGTATTCACTGCCACATTCACAAACAATAAATTACATGCATGCCAAATTCACATAAAAATACATAAAAATCCAAAAAGATGTTTTCTGATCATTTACTTACAGAAACAACTTAGTTATATGTTGTTCACTTCCTTGAGTAGGTAATGTCATTCTTTTCATGTTTTTCATAGTGCTTTCTGCAAAATTTGGATTAGTTGGTTAATTTGGGTTTACTAGTTTTGCTTTACATTTCAGACTTTCTCCTTTTTGTAGTTAGAATAGTGTCTGTAAAGTAGTCTTTCTCTCCTTTAATCACATATAGAGCTTCTTCTAGAATCCATAGAAGCTGGCTTGAGCTCCTAGTGATCTTGCACCGGCTGACCAAGTGACAACTTATGGTAAGAACTAGTACTTGTACATACAACACCGTCGCTTCCAAGTTTGTTACGAACTACCAGGTTGATAAGAGTAAAGTAGGCAGCCCAGGAGTTGCAACATTATTGCTGCAATACGGGTGCTCACCATATTTTTGGCATCCTTGCTGGGGAAGCATTAGAGTATTATGTGATTACTGCTTTCTTCTATTTTCTATTGAAACATTTTGCTAATAGTTTATTTCAGCAAGAGTAGACTGGTAATTTCCTTTCCTTTCAAGTTCTGCATTTCCTTGCTTTCCTTTTCGATTCTGCAAATTTCATTTCAGCAAGAGTAGAGTAGTCATTTCCTTTCCTTTCAAGTTTTGCATTTCCTTACTTTCCTTTTCAATTATGCAAATTTCATTTTAGCAAGTTCATTTCAGTTAGTTGCAAGTTGTTTTGTTCAGTCAATTTCAGTTTTGCAAGTACTATCAATGTGGAAAAAAGGAAGAAACAAAAACCAACCAAAAAGATTTCTTTTCATGCTTTCTAGGAATACAGATAACTCAAGAAAAATTTTGCCCAACACCCCCACTGCTTCACACATCCAACCTTCTCTCTTCTTCGATGGCTGCGATCAAGAAAAACCCTTAGGTGAACAGCTAGACATATTTGAAGAACCTATAGGGTGAATGAAGACAGAAGGTTGGCTGAACACAGAAATGATAGGGGGAATGAAGAGAGAAGAGAAGGTACCTTTCCCATTAGAGAGACCAATGGGGACACCAAAATGAAAAATATAAGCCCTTCCGCCCTACCTCATTTCCATGGTCTGACTACGGAAAATCCTGATGCCTTTTTTTTTGAGTTTGATATTATCTGTCGATCCTATGACTATGCAAAAGATGAGCAAAAGTTGAAACTATTCCCTTCTACTCTCAAGGATGTAGCATTGTGATGGTTCATGGGATTACCTGGAAATAACATCACAACTTGTGCTCAGATGCAACAAGCCTTTAACAACAAGTATCGAGACTATTGTAGGTCAAAAGATACTATAGAAGAAATTTTCCAAATGACTATAGGAAGTGATGAGTCCCTGGAAGACTATGAGGAAAGGTTCCAACTCAGTTACAAAAGGGTTGGGTGTACACTTGACCTTGAGCCTCTAAAGCTGGTCCTACTCGGGGGAATTCGGGAAGATCTTTTAGACACCCTCCATCTACTGGCTGGGGGAGACATATACCAACTATCCTATGAGGACATAAAGACTATTTTTAGAAACCAATATACAGCAGCCAGAAAGAAAGGTAGGGGGAGTCAACCCATAGCCAATGCCTCTTCCTCTAACTTATTCATTAAAGGAGAAATTGGAAACATGCTCGAAGACTTCAAGAGTGAGATGTTGTAGAATCTTGCCATGCAAATGGATACCTTGCACATCAAAAGGAAACAAGAGGAAGCAGAGAGGGCTTTCGCCATTTTTTGCCCTAGATGCACCAGGAGGAATCCTAGGAATGAATGCCCGTTAAACTCTATAGAGGTTTGTTTGGTCTGTGAAGAAAACCATTCTACAGATAAGTGCCCTTCATTACCCAGACTTAAAGTTGTATATCAAGGGGCTGAGGGAGTCATTGAATAGCTCTATTGCATAAAACAAAGGAGGCCACATGGATCTAGACCATATCAATAGGGGATGAAAAGGACATCTCAGGCATATTACAACCCCAACCAAGTCATTTCCATACCTTCTTGGGGTCCCCCTGCTCATCCTTCCTGGTCCACATCTCCTCCTTGGTCTTTCACATCTCCATATCATTCCCAACCAACCACCCATTCATTTCAATCTTATGCTCAGTGGTAGCCTCAGTAGAATGCATCTCATTAGGGGTGGAGGCCCCAATACAACTATCCTCTTGCTCTTTTTCCTCCACCACCTACCCAACCACAACCATTATCTCTCGTGCCACAAAAGAAACCCCAAATGCCTACCCAACCAAACCTAAAACTGAAAAATAGACAGGCTTAGCAAGTGTATAGTGGGGAACCATCATGCCCAACTTATGTTGTGGAGATTCAGGAAATTAACTTGTGATTTAGGAAAGTTCTCCCAAATAGCCAGCCTCCACCCAAGGAGGTTGAGGAAGATAAAGAGGAAAGCAAACCTAAAGAAAATCCACCCTTTCCTGAGAGACTATTCGCAACAGTGCAACCTACCCCAGAAAAAATTGAACTCCTGGGAGAATTGAAACATCTATGTCTGAAGATACCACTTCCCCAAGCCATAAAAGATGTGCCTATCTACAATAGGTTGATCAAAGAGAAGTGCTTTAGGCATCTAGGAAGGCGCAAAAGAGATGCCCCAACCATCAATGTCATAGGGAAACTATCCAACCTGATGTTGGGGCAGGAAATCTATCCAAAATATCTGGGCCCTGGAAGCCCAGTAGTTGATGTCCACATTAATGGCACCATGATCCCACACATCTTGATTGATCTAGGAGCTACCATTAATGTGATGACAAAGGACACAATGCTCAAACTCAACCTCTAGGGCTCCTTGAGGAAGACCGACCGTGTTGCAGCTAGTAGACAGCTCCACTATGACCCCCGAGAGGATTGTGGAAGATGTGATGGTTTCCATTGATTCTTTGGAGTACCCTATCGATTTCTTAGTTCTCCAGCCAAAGGAAAAGCTCACTAGGTATCCTCTCATTCTGGGAAGACCCTAGTTGGCTACTACCAATGCCTACATCAGCTGTCAAGCTGGGAACATGACCATAAAGAATGGGCATATGTCGAAGCAGTTAATCCTATATCCTCTTGCCCAACCCTTGCTAGAACATGATCTACCTCTCTAGTTGGAGGAGGAAGATGAGGATGAACTCTATTCTGCACCACATTGTGCATTAGAAATCACAATGGGGGTAAAACTGCAAGATGAGGATGATATGATTGAAAATATGATTCAGAATCCACCTCCCAGTGTATCACCATTAGAGGACATAGTAAGAGAAACCCAAAGCAACCCCTCAACTGATCTTTGTGTGGCCGACTCCACTCCTCTCTGTGTTAAGAATATAGAGTTCGGCCCAGAAAGAACCTTGAAAATCAGTCCATCCCTATCCACTTCCCAAGAGAAGGAACTGTGTAGCCTGTTAAGAAAACACCTACATACCTTCGCTTGGAGTTATAAGGAAATGAGGGGAGTGCACCCTTCAGTATGCACTCATCATATATACATCAAGGAGGATTGAAAGCCAGTCAGGTAGCCTCAAAGGAAGATGAATCCAACACTTAAATATATTGTTAAGGAAGAACTGCAGAAATTGCTTGATGCAAGATTCATCTATCCTATCTCTGACAGTGAATGGGTCTCTCCTTTGGTGCCAGTGCCCAAGAAAAATGGTAAGTGGATAATCTGTGTCAACTATCAGGAATTGAATAAAGCCACTAAAAAGGACCATTATCCTTTGCCTTTCACAGATAATGTGTTAGATGGTCTGTCAGGTGTTATGTTCCTATACCAATAGGTTTCATTTTTCATGATTGACTGGAGAAGTGCCAAATATGTTCATCTTTTCCATGCTGCAAAGGTTCATATTTTGAAGAATTTCACTATGTATAGTTGCTTGACTCTTATCATGGTTCATGA
Organism: Pinus taeda; assembly: GCA_000404065.3. Lineage (NCBI taxonomy): Eukaryota > Viridiplantae > Streptophyta > Pinopsida > Pinales > Pinaceae > Pinus > Pinus taeda. The sequence continues at coordinate 40,573 of APFE030540784.1, read as the reverse complement.
ATGGCCAAACAGCTTAATCTTGGCCAGGTTCATATTTCAATTTACTTGTCTTAGAATAGAGAATAAAGGTCTGTCCAAATAGTTCAAGCTTGGCAGATGAGTAGCTAGGTAGAGAAGCGAAGGAGCCCAACTGTTTAATCTAGGCCCTTGGAAGAGATAAGGATAGATTTAGATAGGATGGAAGCTAAAAGAAAAGAAGAGAATCAGGGTTTGCTAGTCAAATGCACCCAATGAAAATGAAGAAAAAATGTTAGGAGTAAGAGGATGGGTAAGTAGTTTTGATGTTGCAGAAGCAGGTTTATGAGCAATTTTGTCCTTTGAATATGTTTTATCTCATGGATATCATAAAGCGCTATGGAAATGTGGTCACAAAACAAACGGATCATGACTAATTTCCCTCTTCATTTTTCCAAGATCACTCACTAACCTCCCTCCAAGGACACTGAGATATGCTCAGTACTCCTAGTTTACTTCATTTCATGAAAAGGAGTAAGCGAAAACTCTGTTTTTACTTAGGAAGAGAAGCCACATTTCTTGTGTAAAATATTGATTTTCTCCTAAGCCTAAACTATTCGACTCTGCTACTAAAAATCCTCTCATTTCCCTAAGCCTATGTTCCTAAGACTACAACTTAGCGCTTCCCTTCTAAACACATATTAGCATAGTAATCCTATTATATTAAATCCCTAACAAAACCCCTTTCACGTATTATGTAAATACATAAACCCTAAGTTTCTAAAATATCCCTACCCTCTGCTAAAGTTATGGCCATATTTTAATTTTTGTTGGGAGTTATTGGTCCATCTGGGGCCAATAACAACCCTCCACGCGCTCCATCGGGATTCGTTTAACATTTGATTAAACAAATAACCAAAGCCGCCAACATAAACCATATAATAACCCCAATAAATAAGTTTTATACCCCGCAAAACATATAAAAACGTTGATTTATGTGGTGGGACCTGCGCCATAGCCACCCGTCATCTTCATTCGCTTCCCACTGTTCGATCATCGTGTGTAAATCTGACGGCTCTCGGCAATATCGGAACCCCTTCAATCACCGATCGATAGCGTCCGAGGCATGGACAGTATTGCCGCAGTACAGAAGACAGGTGTCATCTTCCCGGCGTGATTGGAGCCCCCACCTCCAATACCACCCTGGCCCAAAGGTAATGCGGGGAATATCGCTTATCGCCCCGCTGCCTCCCTGCTGACGTCACCCTTGCGTCATCAACTGACGTCGAACCCACATTAGCGCCATGTCACCACCGTGTCGCCTACTTACGTCGCCACCCCTTTGCCGTTGTGTCACTGCCATGTCAACCCGCTACGTGACAAGCATTCACGTCATGCTGATGTCAGCTGACTAAAGCGCGCCAAAAACCTGCCAAAATCAAATTTTTTGCTAAAAAGGTGTAAAATGTCATTTTTTGTTCATTTTCCTTTGTTTCTTCTGCTCAACTTTTGCATGCTCTTTCACGTTCAAAGTGACATTTCCACTACACAATCTGCCACCCAGAGAAATTAACTCCACAGCTTGGCCCCTCAGCTCAGTTTGCCACCTACATCTTACACAGGGCGTCCATTAAACAAGTATTTACCTGAGTTCTGCTCCTAAAACCCTGTGTTTTCCAGTTTCTTCTGCTAAGTCTCTAGAAACGCTGGAATTTGAGTTAAATTCGTCAAAATACCTGCAAAATTGCACACTGTAACTACTGTTGTTACCCGTTTTGCCAAGAAATCCTGCAAACACCATCTCCCCATGTAAATTATGCCCACTGAGCTAAATGCAAACCAATTTCACTATGTAAATTCCCGCAGAAAAGTCCACTGAGCTGTGGTTTTACCTATTTTGCCCACATAAGCCCAAATTACAGTTTCAAAATCACAGACAATGGAATAATGGAGGCTCTAGTGGCCCTGATTGTTACTCCTATCAATGCACCCCACAAGGAATTGGAGTGGCTACCCTTAGCTGATAGGGATTTTCAAATCCATGACTTAGTTGGTGACAAAAACCATCTCCAAGCATTCTGTGAACTCAGGAACAATTACCTAAGCAAAAATGATTTTTATGGGATATGGGAATCAACTTTACCAATGTACTACCTTCCCTCTATCCATGTTTTCCCTGAGATAATTCACCTCTGCTGTGAAAACTATGAACCAACCCAAAGGGCAGTCAAAACAACATCTAGAACTACCCTCTTTCATATAACTCCTGACTCCATAAATCAAATGCTAAACTTCAAACCAACTCAGCTTCTGTTTCCTCTTACTATGAAATTCTTGCTTGATGAGGGTCCCAAACTCCCCAGCTCAGAGATAACTCGAATTGCCCAAGTAGTTATGAAACCAAATTGTCAGCCTATAGAGCCACCTCCTTTTCACTATGCATGGTTCAATGAAGTGGGTAAATTACTTGTTGATATGATAACTTATATTCTAGGGTTCAAGACAAGTGAATATGTTGATGAGACTGTGTTATTTTTATTGTCCATATTCACTCCAGGGCAGCCTCCTGTTGTCAAATACAACTATGCTAAATTCATTGCCAACAAGATCCATGACCAACTCTTGAATCTAGACAGGGAGGGAGTCTTCAAGTACTCATCCTACTTCTATCATCTGTTACTATATTATCAGCCAGACATTTTCCAATTTCCCATTAGAAAATTGGATTCTAAAGGAGAAAAGAGGTCTGTGATTTTTTGGACATCTATCTTTCATGAAGTCCACAACTCTCCTTACTCTTATTATGAGTTTATTGACATGTGTATATATCCAGCCTCTTCCCTACTGATGAGGGCTCCTCCTCCTAGATTATCTTATGATATGTAGAAAATTCTATAGCTCTCCAAAAGCCACAAAATAGGTGGTTGGTACTTATACCAGAATCACACTGAGATCAGGATATCTGGTTGTGAGTTGTGCCCCTACAAGCTACCAAAATATGTGCCAATGAGATTGTTTGCCTTGGAATATTTGAGACAATTTATCAATTCAGATTTAACTCATTTTCATAGCACCAAGAAAAAGGCTCGGTTGAAATTAAGAGACCAGTTAGGCCCCTATGTCATGAACAAAAAAGAAGGATGGCAAGATGCTGATCAGATATTGGGTGAAAAATTCAGATTAAAAAGAAGCTTTTGGTGGGTACCCTATGACCCAAATGGCTTTATCAATGCAAGAAAAATAAAATATAGGCTGTCAGCCTATGAACATTACAAGATCACTGAAATAGAACAATTTACCAACCGAGATGAGTGGGTAGAAGGCACACTAATTGAACAACTCACTGAGGAAGAGAAAATGGAACAAACTATGAAAAATCTTGAAAATACTCTTGACCTAGATTCTCTTGAACAAGTGACATTCAAAGTGCCATAGAAAACCAAGGTAAGCACATCAACTACTAGAACTACACAGGAACCGGCCTAAGAAACCACTACACCAACCGCTAGAACATCAAAGGGAAAAGAGGTACTCGAGTCAGAGCAGCACATGGTGACAGATCCACCAACAACATCAAAGGAACAGGCTCAAGGGAAAGCCCCTTCACTGTAGACAAAGGTGCCTAAAGTACCAGCATTACAGACTCCTTCCAATGAGGAAAGAAGCAAGAAAAGGGATAGAGAAGAGACCACACCTGCAAGTGGATCAGCGGAGCAGCCAGAGGCTAAAAGGCAAAGAGTAGATCCTTTACCTGAAGAGGAAATTGTTGAAGAAATCATAGAGAGTCCAAGAGAGGAGAGGGCAACCAACCAACAAACGTCCACCATCTCTCACAGGCAGGAAATGGAGAGGCAACATAGTATGGAAGTTTCCGCCTCAAGGCCGTAAAGTAAGCAGCGTTTTGATATTAAAAGAACATTCATGGACATTAAGGCCCAAAATGAGCCATTGAGACTACAACTTTATGACCAATTTCTCAAAATGACACCCTCCAAATAGCAAAGACTAATGGTTGCATATGACATTAAGGAGGAAAAAACGATCTTAAGTCATTTTAGACATAAATTTCAGCAACCACAGTCAGCAGCTGACTATATAAGAACAAATCTAGAGTTCCTTGCCAAAGACATACCCCCAATGGACCAGATTGAGCTGCACAAACAGATGGGTGAAATGGTTTACTCTACATTGGCAGATAAGGCAATGTTGGCCCACAAATTGGAGGATTCATTAAGCAATACATCTGCCCAATTGGATTTGGAAAAAATATCTTCTTTAGCAAAAGACAACAGAATAAAGACCTTAGAAGAAATTATTATTGAGCTGGGACATGGTCCCAAGGATGCCAAGGGCATCAAAGCACTGATAAATAAAAAGGAAGAAGATATTGCTGCACTTAGGAAGCAATTGAAGCTGCCTGTTACTATGTACCCACAAACTACAGAACTTGCATAAGAAAAGGCAGAAGAAGACATGATGGATTTGCTGATAAAGATGAATCAAAGGCTAATTGAAATGGAGCAAGAATTGTAGAGAGAATTACAAGCCAAGCAGGGAGATTCAACCTCCCAACCACCTGAAACAGCTCCAACTGTTGCCACTACCCCTCCCACAGTTGTAGCAGCAATCCCTCCCACTATCCCAGCATCAATAACAGGAACCTCAGCTTCAGCAGCAGCAACAAAAATAGCCCTAGATACCAGCATGAGCATGGAAGAGATGAAGAAGGTAATAAAGGAGTTAGAACTCCAAATGGCAAAGCTAAAAGAAGCCAAAGAAAAATTGGCCAAGTTAGAGGTAAGCTATGATAAATCTAAAATAACTATGGCAGAAAAAACAAGAGAGGTAAAGGTCTTGGAAAATAAGGTAAAATCTTTGGAGAAAGAACTTGCTCTTCATAAACCTCTATCAGAAATCAAAACAATTTTGTCGACTAAAATTAGCCAGTCCATCACTGATCACTGGAGATCAATACAGACTATCTATGAGCAAATTGATTTGATAGAAATAGCCCAAGTAGAGATTCAAAAGGCTAGAACATCATTGGGAAACATGCCCAAACAAGCCAGTAGACTAATTCATTTTTTGAATACTCATACTAAAGAACAACTAGCAGCTCTAGATATCAGGGACAAAATAGGTACCATTTTGACACTTAAAAAGGTGCTAACCATGAGGAATTTTATACAAAATTTGGAGAGAAAATGTCAAGAAATGCAGATGGAAATAAATGCTTTTACAAAAAAGTTTACAGTCTTGCAGCAAAAGGGTCTACCTAGTTTGTTAACCAGCAATCAGAGACTGTTGACACATGAACAATATGCTCATAGGGTGAATACATATGTTGCCAATCAGATGACAGCATCATCAAGCACTTCAGAAGACATAGCACCTCCCTGTGGACAGAGCTTATATGACAAATTGGAAAATTTGTTCTATATTGAGCATGAAATAACACATCTTTTTGAAGTCCGGCCCAATTTCTACAGGTATACTGAAGCTGATGAAATATTGATAAAGCTACAGAGGCACCAGTTGCCAAAAGACCAATGGTGGAAGAGCATGTTAGAGGTTTTACCAAGGTATTTTTAGTTCTCTTTCTGATCATCTGTATTCAATCAAATTCAATGAACATGCCACATATCATAAAGAAATGAAAACAACAGGGGAAGGAAGTGACGCCAAAATGCATTAAAGTGGAATCAAGCATAGATGAAAGGGCCAGGGCAGCAACTCAGCAAAGCTAATAAAAGAAAGACTATCAACCAACTCACTAGGTGAAAAGGTCAAATGTATCTGATCAATTAAAGCGGCCAGCACAGCAGTAATTACTTCTGCATTCATTTTTCCCTGTTTCTAATGGAATTTATTTCCTTGTAAAAGTAGATGGATGACGTTATTGCGGGATACTTTTCCAAAATATATTTTGTAACTCTTTTTTGTATAAGTACCTCCCCGTGAGATGTATTCGTAGTTGGTGATATCTCTTCTGGACTACACTGTAACTCTGAGGAAATTTAATACAAAGGCTGTTGAAGTTCACTGTTGCTGCATCATCTGAATGTGGATTTGATGCTCTTGGTCATGCTACAGGATTCTTGTGTCTTTATATGGATCAATAATTTTTCCTAACCTGTCTTTTGTATTTTCTGTGTCTACAAACTTCATATATGTTTTCATAATCTTAGTAATGGAGAAAAAGAATAGCCCAGAATTTGTTTAAATACACCCTGTGTTCAATCTCTATTATTACTTACGTTTTCTGCAGAGTTAGCATAAACATGAATTCTTAGTTGCTCCTATTTTCACTAATTCTTTCACTTTGAATATTAACAAGGAATTCTTTACTGCTCCTTGATAATACTCATGCATTTTCCCTCTGCCAACACGATGAAGGATTCTTAACTGCCCTTCACCCACTGGCTTTCATTCCATCTATTTCCAGATTATAAAATTGTTCCAAGATTGATTATCTTGCTCTGTAGTATGACCTTTTGCCAAAGAAAACACACTCAGCAGTTCATCCTCACAGACCCCATCTACCCAATGGAATAAAGTGTTTAGACTTGCATCCCAGTTTTGTCTAATATCACCATCCAAATTTAAAACAAAACCTGTACATCATAACTAGCCTAAAATACCTCAAAACAAAGCTAAACTTTAAAGAGAGAGCCCTCTCTCGATACAGATTGGCTAGAATCTGTGTCTAAAAGATTGGTCTGTGGTTACCTCGGTCATATTCCCTCCTTAGAATCTTACTAGGGGACAACCTGAGTGATAACATCATTGGCGACTCCACTGGGGACCTGAATGATTGTTTGTTACTGTTGTTTATTTTCTAAAGCTACAGATGGAGCCTGAAGTTGGCCAGGTAGATGTTGAAACTGTTTTTTACTATCCAATCACAGGAGTAGATAAAAGCTACTTTAGTCTACCTCCAGTCTAGTTTTAGGCTTTAAACAATTGTCTCAAAGATTTGATCAGTTTCCTTGTTTCAAACATACCTGGAGGAAAGCCCAACACCTCCTATATTTCAAAAGATTCCTTCAAAATATTGTCAAAACTTCAAATATTTCCAGAAAATACCAAAAATATATTTTTAGAAGCTAGCTCCAAAAAAGAAAGTTCGGTATACTAGATCAAATCCAGATCCAAATCCCCCACTTATTTTTGACAATCCTAATTTGATCCCTAAGAGCCTTAGAAAACCAAAGAATCAAGAGAGTTTTACTGATTCAAATCCTGAAACTCCTCAGCAGAAACCTATCCAAACTCAACTTACTACTGGAAAATTACAAGCGCTTTCTCCTATCACTGTAGCTTCTCCTAGTTCACCATTATTCCTCCAAACCATCTTTGCTACCCCTCATCTACAACACATATTTCAACTGTTATCCCTCTCCTTCTAGCTGTAACATTTATCCCTGTAAATATGGCAAACCAATATGCTCCCTTGCAATTACCTGCAAATCCAGGGGCTATGCCTCAGGATTAACAAATCAAAATCACCTATTTTGATGGTGCTAGTACCTACACAGCACAACAAGATACAAAGAAAATGACAAACTATTTTGAAAATTATGAGATTGATGATGATGATGTTAGAATGAAAATTTTTGTCTAGAGCCTAACTGATGATGTTAGGACTTGGTTTAGGGCCCTCCCTGCAAATACAATTGCCGATCCATAAGCCATTTATCAGACTTTCCTGAACATATGGGAAACGAAGAAGGATCCCCTATTGTCAGAATATGAGAACCTGAAAAGAGGCCCACAAGAAAGTGTCCAAGATTACTGTGCCAGATTTAATAATGTATACAATGCTATCCCTCAGAACCTCAAGCTTCCACTAGACCTGGCATTGATCAAATTCCCTGATGGATTTGATTCAGATATGGCCTACCAACATAGATAGAGAGCTCCAAGAAGTTTAGAGGATATGTAGAGTATAGCAGTCAGTGTTGAAGCTAATCTCATTTCCAAATGAAATAGGGCCAGAACTGAAAGAAGAACAAATTTTAAGGAAGAACCAACTGCATTTGAACAAAAACTGGATGCCATCATTAAAGGTATGGACAGACTTGGAGATAGAGTGGAAACTATTGAGAGAAAATCTTCATGGGAGGGCCAACCAAGCAATAATGCAAGAAATCCAAACTTTAGAAAAAATCAAAATCCAAATATAGGAAAAGCTGGCCCTGGTCAAAACATTAGACCTCCATTCCAAGAAAACTATGCTAAAACCTCAACATCTAGTGAACCAACAGAGGATACCCAAATTTTCTTAATGGGTCTAGATAGTGAACAACAAATTTTCCTAACACAAGAAGACCAAGAGACTCAATCTGTCAAACAGTTCCAAATTCAATCAAGAGAGTCTTTTGATTTTAAGGAAGGATATGACATAGCTGTCTATGAAGTACATAAACAATACAATATTAGGAGTAGAAGAATAGACGTCCCTAATGATCCCAACTAGAAAGCAATAAAATAGCCTACCAAAACCAAACCCAAGGATCATCATATACAAACTATTCCTAAACCAATTTCCAATCTAGACAATCCAACAGTTGAAGATATTTCAGACCTAGAAAAATCACACCAGCACCCTTCACCTATTTTTCCTCTTGAGGAAATCATAGAGGAACATTTAGAAAATGGTGTAAAATTGACTTCAACTCATAATAATGTTCCAGTGAAAGAATCAGTTACAGAAAACTCAGCTGAAAAAGAAAACCTTGCTGCTTGAAATGTCAAAATACAAACAGAAAAACATTTCAACTTGGAGACCAAAATAAGCAAGTTAAAAATAGCCATTCCACTGTCTGAATTGGCTAAACATGAAATTTTTAGAGAAAAGATTAGCAGATCACTACAAATTTCAGATGACAAAGATTCAGTGAATTTCCTTGATGACCAACTAGAACTTATATTTGGTCCTGAAGTGAATGGAAAATTGGTAGATGGAGGAGTTCCTCCATTCTATGTGAGTTTAAACATTCATGATAAGATACTTCATAATGCAATGTTTGATTATAGTGCCTCTCATAATTTGATGACCAAATCTGTGATGGAAAAATTAGAACTAGACATAACTAGGCCATACAAGGACCTATTCTCATTTGATTCTAGCCAAGTTAGATGCCTAGGATTGATTAAAGATCTGTGTGTATCATTGGTACAATACCCTGCCAAGACAATTCTAATGGATGTGGTAATGGATGATATCCCACCCAAATATGGAATGTTATTATCCAGATCCTGGGGTGCCAAGCTTCAGGGCTCTTTACAGCTTGACATGTCCTATGCCACCATCTCAGTCTTTGGCCAGCCAAAGAGATTATATAGGGAAACTTTGATGAAGTACGTGGTCAGTAGCCAAGACAAACCCCAAAACTTTCCCATTTATTCCATGCATTCAGACATGGATTCTTTCATCTTGTACAACACTGAGATTCATACCCCAACTGATGCTATAACTTTGGCTTTAAGCCAGAACGAATTCCTAGATGAAAAATCCATAGTTCAAATTCAAGAATTCTCTGAGAACAATCATGTAGCAGTCACACAAGAAAAACAAAAAGAAAATGAAGATCCAAATCTGTCTGCTAAACAAATCTTGAAAATTCCTGACAATAGCTCTAAACAAGAAATCGTATGGTATTTGGAATTCGATGGATCTGTCAATAAGCTGGGAGCAGGGGTAGGAATTTGGATACACAATATGAAAAATGACCATGCTGAAGGACATGCATATAGATTGAATTTCAGATGCACTAATAACATGGCCGAATATGAAACCATTCTTCTTGGGCTCAAAGTGATCAAAAGCCTAGGTGCAACTAGGATATCAATTTTGGGAGATTCTGATCTCATCATTCAATAAATGAAAGGTAACTTTATCACAAATGATCTTAGGCTGAGATCATATAGAGGGGTAGCAATTGAAATTCTCAACACCTTCCTAGAATATCAGCTTGCTAAAATTCCAAGGAATCAAAATTTTCATGCTCACATTCTAGTAACCTTTGCTAGTACTTGCAAACTGCCATTCAAGCCTAATCACCGATTCTCAGCTAAAATTATACATAGGCCAACTATACCTGATAATGTCAAAAATTGGCAAGTATTTGACAGTGACATTCAAATCAATAATTTCTTGACCCTCAAAGAAGAGTTCTCCAGCACAAAAATAGATACAAGCACCATAAGTGAAAATGATCAAACAAACACAATTGAAACACATATTTCTACTGAAACAACAAACCAAATGCTACATCCAACAAAGTTTGCTAAAACAGATTTACAGGAACTTGAAGAAAAAGAATGTGATGATGTTATTGGAGCAGAATGTGAAGTGATTGATTTGAAGGATAATTTTTTACCTACAGGCCTCACTCCTTTGGAAGATATTTTTGACTCAAATGACATTCCTAGGAAACCTAAAATATAGCCATTAAACGCAGAAATTGAGGACTGTAATATAGGAACTGCAGAAAATCCCAAAATCATAAAAGTGTCCAAAAATTTTCCATTTGACCAAAAGACAAAGTATGTTGAACTGTTTAAAAAATTTCAAGATGTTTTTGCATGGAGCTACGAGGACCTAAAGTCTTATGATACATCTGTCATTCAACACACTATACCTCTCAAAGAAAATAAAAAACCTTTCAAGCAGAAAGTTAGAAGGATCAACCCTATACTCCTCCCTTTAATTGAGAAAGAAGTCAAAAGGATGTATGAGGTTGGAATTATTGCACCCATTAGATTCTCAAAATGGGTTTCAAATCTGGTGCCCACTAGAAAGAAAACAGGGGAGATTAGGCTATGTGTCGATTTGAGAAATTTGAATAAAGTCTCTTTAAAGGATAATTACACCTTACCCAAAATGGATCACATTCTACAAAGGGTAGTGGGTGCTTCAAGGATCTCACTATTGGATGGATTCTCAGGCTTCAATCAGATCCTAATGCACCCTCATGATCAAGACAAAACTGCTTTTACAACCCCTTGGGGAACCTTCAAATATGTAAAAATGCCATTTGGACTCAAGAATGCAGGAGCAACTTTTCAAAGAGCCATGGATATAGCTTTTGCTAAAGAAATCCATGATTTTTTAGTCATTTACCTAGATGACCTTACTGCATTCTCCAAGTTAGATCAAGAACACCTAGATCATCTTAGACAGGTACTTTTAATTTGCAGGAAATATGGCATATCATTAAATCCAAAGAAATCATTGTTTGGCCTAGAAGAAGGAAAATTATTGGGCCATATCATCTCCAAAGAAGGAATTAGAATTGATCCGAACATAATACCAGCCATTCTGCAAGTTCCTCATCCTAGAAACATCAAAGAACTACAAGATTTTTTGGGGAAGATCAATTTTCTAAGAAGATTCATACCAAATTTGGCCGAGCTGATAAGATTGGTGAACAACATGTTGAAAAAAGATTCCAAGGTTAAGTGGACAATAGAAGCTAAAAAATCCTTTGAAGAAATAAAAAAATCTTTGACTCAAACACCAGCCCTTACAAGCCTAAGTTTTTATAAAGACTTTATCATATTCTCATTTGCATCAGAACATACAATTGATGTTGTTTTGCTTCAAAAAGATGACCAGGGATGTGAAAAACCCATAGCCTTTTTTAGCAAGGCACTAAGAGATGCTCCACTCAAATATCAAATCATGGAGAAACAAGCATATGCACTTGTAAAGGCCATTAAGGACTTTAGAGTTTACATCTTATACTCTCATGTGATTGCTTATGTGCCCAACACTGTTGTTAAAGACTTCCTAACCCAAGAGGGAATTGAAGGAAAAAGGGGCAAATGGATAGATACCATACTAGAATATGACATTGAAATCAAACCAACAAAGATGATAAAGGGACAAGGATTAGCCAAACTTATGACTGAAACCAACTTTCAAGCTCTTGACATAAATCAACTGGATAATGAGCAGGAGATGGCGACTCCACAGATCAATCAAGCCTCTTTACAATCACCTTGGTATGTTGACATATGTTTTGTATTACTAAACCTGCAAGCTCCTCCAGGATTATCCAGAACTAAGAAAATATTTTTGAAAATGAAAGCTTCCAAATTTTGTATTTTAGATCATGCTCTCTTTTGGAAAAATCATGGAGGTGTTTTATTAAATTGTCTAATCAAAGAAGAAACTGACAAAGCACTTAAAGAGTTTCATGCAGGGGATTGTGGTGGATGTTTATATTGGAAATCAACTACTGATAAAATCCTAAGGGCTGGATTTTATTGGCCCACCCTATTTTCTGATGTAAAGAAATATGTAACTTCTTGCCACAATTGCGAAATCTTTGAAGGCAAGAAGAAGTTGTTGCCTCTACCCCTCAAGCCCATTTCCACTGAAAGACCATTTCAACAATGGGGTTTAGACTTCATTGGGGAAATTCACCCTTCATCCTCTGGCCAACACAAATGGATCCCTAATTCCATTGATTACTTCACCAAATGGATAGAGGCCATCCCTTGTAGGCAAGCCAATGACTCAGTGATCATGCAATTCTTAGAGAGCAATATCCTGTCTAGATTTGACTGTCCTGAAAATATTATAACAGACAATGCTGCTGCTTTTAAATCCAAGAGAATGATCACTTTCTACCATAAATACCACAGTACCTTAGGCCATTCCACGGCCTATTACCCTCAAGGTAATGGTCTAGCTGAATGATCCAACAAAAGCCTAATCAATATCATTAAGAAAGTCTTGGAGGAGAATAAAAAAAACTGGCATAAAAAGCTTGTCAATGCACTATAGGCAGACAGAATGACTATTAAGAGATCCATTGGAACAAGTCCCTATGAATTGGTTTATGGTATGGAAGAAGTATTCCCTTCTTCCTTAGGAATCCCAGTGATAAAGTTGCTAGAAGAAATACAGGCAGAACCTAATAATATTCATAGAAGGATCAATCAAACTATTCATTTACAGTAAACAAGAGAGGAGGTATATAAGAGATCTCAGGTTCTACAAGAAAAACTTAAAAAGATATTTGACAAAAGAACCAAAGCAGATGATTTCTTCATTGGAGACAAGGTTTTGAAGTGGGATTCCAGAAGAGAAGATAGGGGAAAACATGGAAAATTTGATAACCTGTGGAGAGGACCATTTGTCATTCAGACTGTACAAGGAAACAACACCTACTTTTTGAAAAGCCTAGATGGTACAGAAGCAGATGATGGGCCAGTTAATGGCCGAATGCTGAAGCACTATTTTGATCCAGTTTGTTGAAGATATCAGTGCTTTAATTTGTACACAACAGTGTTTATTTTCTGCAATTGATTTTTAGAAATAAGATAGGGAGGAATATGTATAGCAGATTTTGAGGAAAATCAGGCAACTGTCCCACTTTTTGTCTAACATTTGGTCTATCAAGGAAAAGCAAAAGAAAACTTGGGAACTATAAATATGAGAACAAACAATCAAAACACGGTATTCAAAAATAGAAATGTAGATATTTGGAGCAGATCATAAGGAGATGTACATTTTTTTACGAACTCCTGTGCACAGTTTGGATGCAACAAAGAAGAAATTTTAAAATATCACAAGAATAGAATATAAGGCTATCTGACCTACTATTCTTGACTTTTCACTAGGAAAATCCATCCCCAACTGGAGCCACTGTCATATTCCTATACCAATAGGTTTCATTTTTCATGATTGACTGGAGAAGTGCCAAATATGTTCATCTTTTCCATGCTGCAAAGGTTCATATTTTGAAGAATTTCACTATGTACAATTGCTTGACTCTTATCATGGTTCATAAATGGCCAAACAGCTTAATCTTGGCCAAATTCATATTTCAATTTACTTGTCTTAGAATAGAGAATAAAGGTCTGTCCAAATAGTTCAAGCTTGGCAGATGAGTAGCTAGGTAGAGAAGCAAAGGAGCCCAACTGTTTAATCTGGGCCCTTGGAAGAGATAAGGGTAGATTTAGATAGGATGGCAGCTAAAAGAAAAGAAGAGAATCAGGGTTTGCTAGTTCAAATGCACCCATGAAAATGAAGAAAAAATGTTAGGAGTAAGAGGAAGGGTAAGTAGTTTTGATGTTGCAGAAGCAGGTTTATGAGCAATTTTGTCCTTTGAATATGTTTTATCTCATGGATATCATAAAGTGCTATGGCAAGGTGGTCACAAAACAAATGGAGCATGACTAATTTCCCTCCTCATTTTTCCAAGCTCACTCACTAACCTCCCTCCAAGGACACTGAGATATGCTCAGTACTCCTAGTTTACTTCATTTCATGAAAAAGACTAAGTGAAAACTCTGTTTTTACTTAGGAAGAGAAGCCACATTTCTTGTGTAAAATACTGATTTTCTCCTAAGCCTAAACTATTTGACTCTGCTACTAAAAACCCTCTCATTTCCCTAAGCCTAAGTTCCTAACTCTACAACTTAGCACTTCCCTTCTAAACACATATTAACATACTAATCCTATTATATTAAATCCCTAACAAAACCCCTTTCTCGTATTATGTAAATACATAAACCCTAAGTTTCTAAAATATCCCTACCCTTGGCTAAAGTTATGGCCATATTTTAATTTTTGTCGGGAGTTATTGGTCCATCTAGGGCCAATAACAACCCTCCATGTGCTCCATCGAGATTTGTTTAACATTTGGTTAAACAAATAACGAAAGCCGCCAACATAAACCATATAATAACCCCGATAACCAAAGTTTTATACGCCGCAAAACATATGAAAACATTGATTTATGTGGTGGGACCCGCACCATATCCACCTGCCAGCTTCATTCGCCGCCCACCATTCGGTCATCGCGCGCAAATCCGATGGCTCTCGGTGATATCTGAATCCCTCTAATCATTGATCGATAGCATCTGGGGGATGGGCGGTATTGCCGCTGTACAGAAGACAGGTTTCAACTTCCCAGCGTGATCGAAGCGCCCCCCTCCAATACCACCCTAGCCTAAAGGCAGTACGGAGAATACCGCTTACTGCCCTGCTGCCTCCCTGTTGACGTCACCCTTGCATCATCAGTTGACGTCGCACCCACATCAGCGCCATGTCACCGCCGGTTTTGCCTGCTTACATCGCCACCCCTTTGTCACCGTGTCACCACCACGTCAACCTACTACGCGACAAGCATTCACGTCATGCTGAAGTCACCCAACAAAAGTGCGCCAAAATCCTGCCAAAATCAAATTTTTTGTTAAAAAGGTGTAAAATGTCATTTTTTGTTCATTTTCCTTTGTTTCTTCTGCTCAACTTTTGCGTGCTCTTTCACGTTCAAAGCAACATTTCCACTACACAGTCTGCCACCCAGAGAAAGTAACTCCATAGCTCGGCCCCTCAGCTTGGTCTGCCACCTACATCTTGAACAAGGCATCCATTAAATAGGTATTTACCTGAGTTCTGCTCCTAAAACCCTGTGTTTTCTAGTTTCTTTTGCTAAGTCTCTAAAAACACTGGAATTTGAGTTAAATTCGTCAAAATACTTGCAAAATTTCACACTGTCACTACTGTTGTTGCCCGTTTTGCCAAGAAATCCCGTGAACAACGCCTCCCCATGTAAATTTCGCCCACTGAGCTAAATGCAAACCAATTTCACTGTGTAAATTCCAACAGAAAAGTCGACTGAGCTGTGGTTTTGCCTATTTTTCCCACATAAACCTGAATTACAGTTTCAAAATCACAGACAATTGAATAATGGAGGCTCCAGTGGCCCTAAATGTTACTCCTCTCAATGCACCCTACAAGGAGTTGGAGTGGCTGCCCTTAGCTGATAGGGATTTTCAAATCCAGGACTTAGTTGGTGACAGAAACCATCTCCAAGCATTCTATGAACTCAGGAACAATTACCTAAGAAAAAATGATTTTTATGGGATATGGGAATCAAATTTACCCATGTACTACCTCCCTTCTGTCAATGTTTTCCCTGAGATAATTCACCTCTGCTGTGAAAACTATGAACCAACCCAAAGGGCAGTCAAAACTCCATCTGGAACTACCCTCTTTCATATAACTCCTGACTCCATAAATCAAATGCTAAACTTCAAACGAACTCAGCTTCTATTCCTCTTACTATGAAATTCTTGCTTGATGAGGGTCCCAAACTCACCAACTCAAAGATAGCTCGAATTTCCCAAGTATTTATGAAACCAAATTGTCAGCCTACAAAACCACCTCCTTTTCACTATGCATGGTTCAATGAAGTGGGTAAATTACTTGATATGATATCTTATATTCTGGGGTTCAAGACAAGTGAATATGTTGATGAGACTATGTTAGTTTTATTGTCCATATTCACTCCAGGGTAGCCTCTTGCTGTCAAATAAAACTATGCTAAATTCATTGCCAACAAGATCCATGACCAGCTCTTGAATCCAGACAGGGAGGGAGCCTTCATGTACTCATCCTACATCTATCATCTGTTACACTATTATCAGCTAGACAATTTCCAATTTCCCATTAGAAAATTGGATTCTAAAGGAGAAAAGAGGTCTATTATTTTTTGGACCTCAGTCTTTCATGAAGTCCACAACTCTCCTTACTCTTACTATGAGTTTATTGACATCTTTATATATCCAACCTCTTCCCTACTGATGAGGGCTCCTCCTCCTAGATTATCTTATGATATGCAAAAAATTCTACATCTCTCCAAAAGCTACAAAATAGGTGATTGCTACTTATACCAGAATCACACTGAGATCAGGATATATGGCTGTGAGTTGTGCCCCTACAAGCTGCCAAAATATGTGCCAATGAGACTGTTTGCCTTGGAATATTTGAGACAATTTATCAATTCAGATTTAACTCATTTTCATAACACCAAGAAAAAGGCTCAGTTGAAATTGAGAGACCAGTTAGGCCCCTATGTCATGAACAAAAATGAAGGATGGCAAGATACTCATCAGATATTGGGTGAAAAATTCAGATTAAAAAAAAGCTTTTGGTGAGTACCCTATGAGCCAAATGGCTTTATCATTGCAAGAAAAATAAAATATAGGCTGTCAGCCTATGAACATTGCAAGATCCCTGAAATAGAACAATTTGCCAACTAAGATGAGTGGGTAGAAATCACACTAATTGAATAGCTCACTGAGGAAGAGAAAATGGAACAAACTATGAAAAATCTTGAAAAGACTCTTGACCTAGATTCTTTTGAACAGGTGCCATTCAAAGTGCCACAGGAAACCAGGGTAGGCACATCAACTATTGGAACTACACAACAACCGACCCAAGAAATCACTACACCAACTGCTAGAACATCGAAGGGTAAAGTGGTGCTCGACTCAGAGCAGCACATGATGACAGATCCACTAACAACATCAAAGGAACAGGCTCAAGGGCAAGCTCCTTCACTATAGACAAAGGCGTCTGAAGTACCAGCATTACAGACTCCTGCCAATGAGGAAAGAAGCAAGAAAAGGGACAGAGAAGAGACCACCCTGCAAGTGGATCAGTGGAGCAGCCAGAGGCCAAAAGGAAAAGAGTAGATCCTCTACCTAAAGAGGAAATTGTTGAAGAAATCATAAAGAGTCCAAGAGAGGAGAGGGCAACCAGCCGACAGATATCCACCAGCTCTCATAGGTAGGAAATGGAGAGGTAGCATAGTATGGAAGTTTCCTCCTTAAGGCTGAAAAGTAAGCAACGTTCTGATATTAAAAGAACATTCATGGACATTAAGGCCTAGAATGAGCCATTGAGACTACAATGTTATGACTAATTTCTCAAAATTACACCCTCCAAATAGAAAAGACTAATGGCTGCATATGACATTAAGGAGGAAAAAAATGATCTTAAGTCATTTTAGACGTAAAGTTCAGCAACCACAGTCAGCAGCTGACTATATAAGAACAAATCTAGAGGTCCTTGCCAAAGACATACACCCAATGGACCAGATTGAGCTGCACAAACAGACGGGTGAAATGGTTTACTCTACATTGGAAGATAAGGCAATGTTGGCCCACAAATTGCAGGATTCATTAAGCAATACATCTGCCCAATTGGATTTGGAAAAAATACCTTCTTTAGCAAAAGACAACAGAATAAATACCTTAGAAGAAATTATTATTGAGCCGGGACATGATCCCAAGGATGCCAAGGGCATCAAAGCACTGATAAAGAAAAAGGAAGAAGATATTGCTGCACTTAGGAAGCAATTGAAGCTGCCTGTTACTATGCACCCACAAACTACAGAACTTGCACAAGAAAAGGCAGAAGAAGACATGATGGATTTGCTGATAAATATGAATCAAAGGCTAACTAAAATGGATCAAAAATTGGAGAGAGAATTACAAGCCAAGAAGGGAGAGTCGACCTCCGAGCCACCTGAAATAGCTCCAACAGTTGCCACTACCCCTCACACAGTTGCAACAGCAATCCCTCCCACTGTCCCAGCATCAACAGGAGGTACCTTAGCTTCAGCAGTAGCGACAACAACAATCCTAGATACCAGCATGAGCATGGAAGAGATGATGAAGGCAATAAAGGAGTTATAACTCCAAATGGCAGAGCTAAACGAAGCCAAAGAAAAACTGGCCAAGTTAGAGGTAAGCTATGATAAATCTAAAATAACTGTGGCAGAAAAAACAAGAGAGGTAAAGGCCTTGGAAAATAAGGTAAAATCTTTGGAGAAAGATCTTGCTCTTCATAAACCTCTATCAAAAATCAAAACAATTTTGTGGACTAAAATTGGCTAGTCCATCACTGATCAATGGAGATCAATACAGACTATCTATGAGCAAATTGAATTGATAGAAATAGCCCAAGTAGAGATTCAAAAAGCCAAAACATCATTGGGAAACATGCCTGAACATGCCAATAGACTAATTCATTTTTTGAATACTCATACCAAAGAACAACTAGCAGCTCTAGATATCAGGGACATAATAGGTACCATTTTGACAGTTAAAAAGGTGCTAACCATGAGGAATTTTATACAGAATCTGGAGAGAAAATTTCAAGAAATGTAGATGGAAATAAATGCTTTTACAAAAAAGTTTACAGTCTTGCAGCAAAAGGGTCTACCCAGTTTGTTAACCAGAAATCAGAGACTGTTGACAAATGAACAATATGCTCACAGGGTGAATACATATGTTTCCAATTAGATGACAGCATCATCAAGCACTTAAAAAGACATAGCATTCCCCTCTGGACAAAGCTTATATGACAAATTGGAAAGCTGTTCTATATTGAGCATGAAATAACACATCTTTTTGAAGTCCAGCCCAATTTCTATAGGTATACTAAAGCTGATGAAATATTGATAAATCTAAAGAGGCACTAGTTGCCAATAGACCAATGGTGGCAGAGCATGTTAGAGGTTTTACCAAGGTAGTTTTAGTTCTCTTTTTGATCGTCTACATTCAATCAAATTCAATGCATGTGCCACATATCATAAAAAATGAAAACAACAGGGGAAGGAAGTCACGCCAAAAATCATTAAAGTGGAATCATGCACAAATGAAAAGGCCAAGGCAGCAACTCAGCAAAGCTAATAAAAGAAAGAATATAAGTCAACTCATTGGGTGTCAAAGTCAAATGTATCTGATCAATTAAAGCAGCCAGCACAGCAACAATTACTTCTGCATTCATTTTTCCCTGTTTCTAATGGCATTTACTTCCTTGTAAAAGTAGACGGATGAAGTTATTGCGGGATATTTTCCATAAGATATTTTGTAACTCTTTTTTGTATAAATACCTCCCCGTGAGATTTATTCGTGGTTGGTGATATCTCTTCTCGACTACACTGTAACTCTGAGGAATTTTAATACAAAAGCTGTTGAAGTTCACTGTTGCTGCACCATCTGAATGTCGATTTGATGCTCTTGGTCATGCTACAGGATTCTTGTGTCTTTATATGGATCAATAAGTTTTCCTAACCTGTGTTTTGTATTTTTTGTGTCTGCAAACTTCATTTATGATTTCATAATCTTAGTAATGGAGAAAAAGAATAGCCCAGAATTTGTTTAAATACACTCTGCGTTCAATCTCTATTATTACTTATGTTTTCTGTAGAGTTAGGATAAACAAGAATTCTTAGTTGCTCCTGTTTGCACTAATTCTTTCACTTTGAATATTAACAAGGAATTCTTTACTGCTCCTTGATAATACTCGTGCATTTTCCCTCTACCAACATGATGAAGGATTCTTAACTACCCTTCACCCACTGGCTTTCATTCCATCTATTTCTAGATTATAAAATTGTTCCAAGATTGATTATCTTGCTCTATAGTATGACCTTTTGCCAAAGAAAACACACTCAGCAGTTCATCCTCACAGACTCCATCTACCCAATGGAATAAACTGTTTATACTTGCATCCCAGTTTTGTCTAAGATCACCATCTAAATTTAAAATGAAACCCTGTACATCATAACTAGCCTAAAATACCTCAAACAAAGATAAACTTTAAAGAGATAGCCCTCTCTAGATACAGATTGGCTAGAATTTGTGTCTAAAAGACTGGTCTGTGGTTACCTCGGCCATATCCCCTCCTTAGAATCTTCCTAGTGGACAACATGAGTGATAACAGCAGGGAATTTTTTTTTCTCTTTCCTAAATGTGTTAGCGGACACAATCAGATTCAAATCAGCCCAAAAGACCAAGATAAGACCACTTTCTTGTCCTTAGGGTACCTTTGCATACCAAGTCCTTCCTTTTGGTTTGTGTAATGCTCCAGCCACTTTCCAAAGAGCGGTACTGAGTATATTTTTTGAATTAGTTCATGATGCAGTAGAGATATACATGGATGACTTTACTACTTATGGCTCTAACTTTCAGGAAGCTTTATCTAACCTAGGAGAAGTTCTACACAAGTGTATTGAGATGAACCTGTTCCTCAGTCTGGAAAAATGTGAACTCTTGATGACTAAAGGGACCGTGCGAGGTCATGCAA
Organism: Pinus taeda; assembly: GCA_000404065.3. NCBI lineage: Eukaryota > Viridiplantae > Streptophyta > Pinopsida > Pinales > Pinaceae > Pinus > Pinus taeda. The sequence continues at coordinate 19,713 of APFE030540784.1, read as the reverse complement.
TATCTCAGCAAGGACTGCAGGTGGACCCCAACATAATTGCCATCATCCAAAGGGTCCCACCTCCTCAAAAAGTGAGAGATGTCAGAAGTTTCCTAGGTTTAGTTGGGTATTACTAGAGATTTATTAAAGATTTCAGTAAGCTAGCCTCTCCTTTGTTTGGCCTCTTAGGTAAATATGTCGAGTTCATATGGTCGTAAAACTTTCAAGAAACCCTAGATACCTTGAAGAGCAAGCTTGTGACTAGCCCAATTCTGAGAGGTCAAAATGGGCCCTACCTTTCCACATTCACACAGATGCCTCGAACAAAGCAATAGGAATAGCCTTAGGACAAATTGATGAAAAGTTACCTTATGCCATATACTTCATAAGCAAAAACTTGTCAAACGAAGAGTTAAACTATACAGTGACCGAGAAGGAACTCTTAGCTATCGTGCATTCCTTAAACAAATTCAGACATTATATGACAGGCTATCAAACTTTTGTGCACACTGATCATGCTGCAATTAGATATTTAATGAACAAACCGGATGTAAATGCTCGCATTATTAGATGGTTGTTTTTACTACAGTAGTTTGATTTGACCATTATTGATAAGCCTAGTAAAGAAAATATTGTTGCTCACTTTTTGTCTAGAGTAAATTTTCTTGCAAGTGAAGAAGAAATGGTGGATGACCAAATGCCAGATGAACATCTGTTTGCTATCTCAGTACTCTCTCCATGGTTTTCTAATATAGAAAACTACTTGGTTTCAACATAGTTCCCACCACACCTGTCCTCAAAAGAGAAGAGAAAGATAGTAAGGAAAAACGCCCCTTTCACCTGGATTGGGGGCAATCTCTTCAAAGTTGGCCCAGATCAAGTCTTGAGAAGATGTGTCAAGGAGGCAGAAGTCTTTGACATCCTCCTAACTTGTCATGATGAGCCTTGTGGAGGTCATTTTGCAATAAAAAGAATTGCCTTCAAGATACTGCAAGCATGCTACTACTAGCCCACTCTTCATTAAGATGTGAGGAGATATACCAGCTAGTATAATCGGTGTCAAAGGATGGGGAAACCTAATCCAAGGGATGAGATGCCCATGCAACCTCAAGTGACTTTTGAGCCATTTGAGAAGTGGGGCATGGACTTTGTGGGGCCTATCAGCCCTCCTCAAAAGCAGAAACAATACATCATTGTGTGCATCGATTACCTAACAAAGTGGGCAGAGACAAAAGCAATCAAAGCAACAACAAAGGAAAAAGTAGTTGAATTTTTTAGAGAGAACATATTCTACAAATTCAGGTATCCAAGGGAATTGGTCACAGTTCAAGGTAGTCAGTTCACTTCCAATTTGGTTGAAGACCTGCTCACACATCATAGATTAGTTGAGGCCACTTGGGCCTACAACACAACATGGAAGACCACCACAAGGTTCACACCCTATGAGATGGTATCTGATAAGAAGGCTTTGCTGTCAATAGAATTTCAATTCAATACCCTAAGGATGGCAGCTCAACTGGACCTAGACCTCAACCATGCACAAAAAGAAAGATTACTTCAGCTCAATGGACTGGATGAACACAGAATGCACACCCTTCTCCATACAGAGGTAGTTCAACTTCAAAGAAAGATATGGCATGACAAAAATATCAAGGAGAAGCAATTCCAAGAGGGAGATTGGGCACTACTCTATGATTCAAGATACAAAGATTTCAAGGGCAAGATAAGGACAAGATGGCTGGGACCCTACATTGTGGAAAAATGCAATGACATTGGTTCTGTTCTAATCAGAACCATTGATGATGAAGCCATCCCCATGCTTGTCAATGAACACTGGTTGAAAGTCTACACGAAACCCCTCTCCAAGCGAGAGTTCATTAAAGACGTGAATAAGACAGTGATGGTAGTGGAGCATGTCTTAGCCTCTACTTCACCCACTGAAGAAAAAGGAAAAGAAAAAAAAAAGGAACTCAAGTGAAAACCTCCATGAGGCGCTTGAGTCCCATCATTGGGTTGAAAACCTCTTCTGAGGCAGCCTAGTGATGTAAAAAAAGAAAAAGAAAAAATAAGATCCCTGGGTGAAAACCTCCCTTGGAGGCACCGAGGGAAGGCAATTAGGGTGAAAACCTCCCTGAGGTACCCTAGTTGTTTTCAAAAAAATAAAAAAGAAAAAAGAAAACAGAAAAAACAGAAAAAAGAGAAAAAGAAAAATGAATTTTCATTTGCATTGTAGCTTTGCAGGAGGACTACAGGAAGCAGTAGAAGGTGCTAAGGGAGCCCTGAAACCAACACTAGCACCTATCCTACCTTCCCATACCTTTCTCCATCATTCTTGGCATTTCTTTCACCTCACTATGCTTCTTTTTTCAAAAACTATGTTTTCTACAGGAGGCTCCTATAGGAATTACAGAGAGCTAGAAATGGGTATAAAAGGAAGTTTGAGGGATACGTAATCTTCATGAATAAACTATAAATCCTCCTGCAGTCTTCAACCCTCCTTGCCACCATTTCCAAGCCTGCATCATAACCCTAAGAATCATTCTTCTTCCTGTCCAAGAAAAACACAGAAAAAATAGTTTTTCAGGAAAAGAAAAAAAACAAAAAAATAAGAAAGGAAACAACACCATCCACCTCACCTGAAGCCTACATATTACCTCTCCATATCTATTTACATCTTTGGCATCATCTTCATAGCTCCAAGCATAGAAAGAAGCTGAATTTTCAAGGGGAAAAGCAGCTACAGGAGCTCCTGTAGGAATTCCTGTAGCAGCTGATCCCATTAAAATCCAGCATCAGCAGCAAGAGAGTGAAAACATGAAGGTTGAAGAAGACACCTGAAGCTCAGATCTAGCCAGGGAAGAACCTGCATAAGACACAACCACACATCAGCAAGCAGATAGCATGCATCAAAAGAAACAAAGGCATGCAACAGAGAGAGAGAGCCACAACACCTCACAAGCAAGTACATTCAGATCTCAAGTAAGTAACTAACCCGCTCCTCTGTTTTCATTTGTGTAATTAGAAGGCATGCAAAAGTAACGATATGGTTGAGGTTGAAAGAGGGAAAGGTGGCCAGTTAACATGGCCACCTTCATCTAGCTAAATCCACTCATCCCAAGATGTCACCCACACATGCACACAGTCAAATGAAGAAAGATGTCAAGGACAGGTAGTGGGGGAACTGTGAAATCCGATGCAATCATGAGGGATGATTATGAGGATAGGCCATGATGACAAGGTAGGTGGGGACCAATAGTTCGAGTAGCCAACGTATACATTGCCAGCTCACCCTCCATCACTGGAAATATCCATAAAGGGTAATAAGTACTTCTCTTCGAGCACTCTCACCACCTTTTCCTTCATTCTCTCCTCAAACCTCAGCTACAACAATTTCTTTGTGCCCCCATAGCCACGTAACCATCGTTCTCCATTGATCTCTCCCATATTCCTACTCTTGGAATTCTCTATAGGAGCGCTTGTAGGTTCTATGGGAGCACCTATAGGAATTCTACAAGAGGGACAACAGGCTTCTACAGGAGGGGCAGTGAGTTGTTTAAAGGGAGAAAACATGGGTTTTAGCACGATTTTCGATTTGAGGAGGTAGGTTCCATACATACCCCCATTGAATATCAAAATATGCAAGCAGTGGTTTAAATTTGAAGAGGAGATAAAGTCTTTGGGAGGAGGAAATACATAAAAAAATTCTGCTTATTTAAAAAAAAAGCACAGTCTCCTCTGTTTCTCTATTTTTTTTTTGCAAAACTTGTTGTCTCCATCTCCACATTTGGTTTTCCAAAGAAGCATAAACAAAATGACAGGAGGATTTATGAGGAAGGAGCCCACCAACTCCTCTAAGCTCCATGCACATCCCCAAGTAGTGTACATATTCACAAGAGCAAATTGGATGAACGTTTTTGAGAAATTTCGAGGGTTTGATGAAGAAATTGCCCAAGAATTTGCCCACTCTTTGGTCCCTCACTCAAGAACACATGCCACTGTCACCTTTAGAGGTCTTTCTATGGAGATAACCCCTAAATTTATCAGTAGAGTCACTACCCTTCCTCTTGGGCTGCCTTGGAGTAAGGATGAGAAACCAATTGGCTAGGCTGCTAAGAAAAACTTTTTCCAAAACAATGAAACCCGTGTAGAGGATAAAATTGGCATTAGAAGGGCTAGCATACCATATCCTTGGGATGAGGTTAGCTACCATATAATCAAATATATTACCTATGAGGGGAGGTACAACATTGTCTATGGTTACCACTTTAGAATCCTTCATGAATTAAGGTATGGCATGGACACTCTAGCCCCTCAGAAGCTCAACATCCCCTACTTCCTCTTGTAGTCCCTCATTGACTCCAGCACTAAGGTTCAAGAAAGAAATTTAGAGTAGTTGGCTTACCATGGGTTAGTTAAAATTTCAGTGGAAGAAGCCCTTCATACATTTACACTCCCTATAGCATGGGAAATCTTCTGAAACATGACAGCCGAGGATGACATAAAGACCCTAACCTATGATATCAGTCCTACTAGCAGTGAGGAGGAAGTGTTGTGAGGGGGAGAAGGTGAAGCAATTGGTGACTTAGCAGAACAAGAAAGGAAGGAGGAAGAAACTAGGATAGAGGAGGACAAAGCTGAAGAGATAGAGCAGGAAGAAAAAAAGACAGAAAAAGAGACAGAAGGAGGAGAGAAAGAGGCAAGCAAGATAGAATAAGGAGAAGTGTCCCCTGAGACTCTAGAATGAGAGGCAGTAGCTGCTCTCACTACCATTAGTACACCAATCAAGCCAAAACAAAAGAGGAAAAGGTAGACCTCCATGTATTTCAGGGCTAGGAAGAGCACAAGAATCAAAACAGGGAAACCTCAACCCTCTTCAAAAGTGCCAATTACAATTGAAGATTCACCCTCTGCCCAAGGGAAAGAATCCCCTTCCAAGGCACCTATCACATATGAAAGCGGGACTCCTAGATCTCCCACATGGAAAGAAAAGGTAGAATTATAGGACCCAAAAACAGTCCTACAGGAGGCTCAGACAGTTCTACAGGAGACACTGTAAAAAATACAGGAGACCCAAAAGCTTGAGAAAGAAATGGAAGGACAGCCATAGGTAAAGGAGGAAGAAGTAGAGCTACAATAACCTGATCCCAAGCCCAGCCTTGCCTCCTACTACAACATTATAGAGGGAGGAAGAATAATTCCACAAAAGTTTGCAATTCCACTATTCTTTGAATTAGAGAAAGGGAGAATAAGAACACATAGGTGGATGCAAATAGCCAAATCCAAAGGAGTTGAGGATATTGGCCATACGGAGAACAAAATTAGAGAAATGGGCAGAGAGTTGAGTCCTATGAGACACAAGGAAGAAATTACAAGAAGCCACCTTGAAACTGAAAATGAATTGCTAAGGAGGCAGCTAGAAGATAAAGAGACCCAGCCAACATGCATGGCCAACTTATCCATGGAGGCATTGCAATGTAGAACACCAACAAAATCCTATGGCCTATATCTCAAGGACCAATGGTTGCAATTTTAGATAAAGACTTTGGCACAAAGAGGCACAATGCCTTTCCAAGATTACAAGCATTTTATGGACCTGTGTGACCAAAGCATATCAGAAGATAAGGCAAACATGGCAGAATTCTATGAACATAACATGGCCCTCACAGACATGAATGTGTGGGACCCTAATGTGAGGCTAGGGGACCTACAAATAATGGCCATGGCCTCATGGATGAACCATGAAGAGTTGAGGGCAACGAAAATAAGAAGGTTGATGGTAAAAGAGTAGAATGAGCCATTAGTAATTAGAGCTAAGCCATCAGATCCCATGGCACTCATCAGCACACATAACCTACTTGCAAATAATACTCATATTTCCCCTAAATATATAAGTGATCATGCACAAGCCATTGCACACTTTGAGGATATCCAAAGGCTACATAGGGATGAATGTGTGCATGCATGCATGAGGAGATGGAACACCTTACCACACAGTTTGCAGATTAGGGAATATCATTCCCCCATGAGGATGGAGTAGGCAATAAGAAGAGTGCCACTATACAAGCGCTCCATGTAGAGGCTGAAGGTCAACTGGATTGGCCCCAAACTGAGTCCCCCATAGCTATTAGGCATGCTGGAAGGTAGAAGAGAAGAAGAAGAGGAGGAGCAGTGGGAAGAGATAGAAAGGAAGGTAGGATTCTATGACAACGAAGAGGAGACCAGATTAGAAGCTTGCGATGCTAGGGAGAACACTAGGGCCATAAAAGATGAGGAGATGGACTAAGTTGCTAAGAGGATGAGGAACACTTTCAATAGGGGGGTGATGTTGAGCCTCATAAATGGGTAATTATATGGGCTCATTCTACCTCCTAACCTAGTCAAATCAACCATTCTCTTACCTTATTTTATGATTTCTAATTATATTTATGCTTATGGAGTGAGTTGAGTTAGTTATGATGCCATGTGGTCTAACATGTGTTTAATGTAGATTATTGATGAATTTTGAGGTTAAATTCAAGGATCCAGTCGAAAAATGGCAGCAATAACTCGAAGTGGAAAAAGGAGAGGACTTATAGGAGGGAATCCACCTCATTTATTACTCCTCACTTCGAATCCTCCCTTCATTCAGCTCGGAGTACAAGCAGCCAAGTCATGCACTAGAAAGTAGCCGAGCAAGTGGAGGATGACTAATGATTATCTCGCATTTTGGGAGCCAAGCCTCCCTAATTTTAAGGAAGTTGTTTGTAGCTTCATTTGTATAAGTAGAGAGGCCTAGGGCCTCACTAGGATCAGATTTTTGGTTGTATTTTTGCTTATGTAAACTCTGCTCAACTTTGAGCTTATTATTTTTGTGACAACTCATGTAATCTTGCTATTGTTTTGGAAATAAAGATGGAATCCTTTTGGAGTTAGCACTGAGTTACCTCAAAGGGCTGAAACTCTTGGGTTAGGGCCAAATCCAAGCACCCAAGCTCCTCTTTACTTGTATTTTTTGGTTTTATTTCAGTTTGTAGATTACGTTGCTATTAGATGTATTTCTTTTATGGTTAAGAATAGGCTGTTTTTTATGATTCAGTAGTTTGCTTCGATTTGTGCTTTCTATAGCAGGTTAAGCAGTGATAAAGAAAAGATTCAAAAGGCTAGTAATAGTGCCTTGGCCTCTCTTCCTCCCTTTGGGACCATCATTTGAGGCAAAGACCCTCTTGTTGCCCCAAAAACACAGATTTTCCTCATTCATAGGACTTCTAGTGTTTGCAGCTTTTTAGTTTGATAATAGTCTATTTTTGCTTTTCTTCAGAACTTCTTCATCATGCTCACTTCTTTATTTACAATATTGTTCTTTCATGCTTTCCTTTCTTGTAGCATTTCTTTTCATAGATCATAGTTTAGACTAGTTTGATGCAATACTCTATTTTACTAGATGCACTTATTTCATTTTGCTTGATCTTATTGGTTGACTATCAGTTGTTTATACAGCAGATCTCTTCTAGTAGCAAGCTAGCCTATCAAACATCCCATAATCCATTTGATCCATGCACTACAGGTTGCTCAAGTCTCCCCTCAATTCTGCCTTAATTTCCTGCATTTTCCATGGAATTTCTTCCTCTCTCCTTGAGCAAATCCAATCATCTTTCTCCCTCCTAATGATTATTGGTAGACCCTATATGCCCTAACACCTCATTACAACCTTAATCCACCTCTTCCATCAACTCTCACACCCTCAAAATAGTGGAAACTACTATCGGCCTCCTCTTGTAGGCTTCTTGTAGAACGTTGTTTTTCCTCTTGTAGATTTCCTGCGTCCTCCTGTAGATTTTCCTGTAGGGTTATTTTTAAGGCAGAATGTGGGAAAAGCCTCCATAAGGCCACCTAAGACCTCTTAGGAACCATCCACAACATCTTACATCTTCTCAAGGCCCAAAACCACCCTCCAACGCCACCTATTCCTTGCCACATTCACAAACAATAAATTACATGCATGTCAAATTCACATAGAAATACATAAAAATCCAAAAAGATGTTTTTTTTCTCATTTACTTATAGAAACAGCTTAGTTAGATGTTGTTCACTTCCTTGAGTAGGTAATGGCATTATTTTCATGTTTTTCATAGTGCTTTCTACAAAAGATGGATTAGTTGGTTAATTTGGGTTTACTAGTTTTGCTTTACATTTCTTACTTTCTCCTTTTGGCAGTTAGAATAGTGTTTGTAGAGTAGTCTTTCTCTCCTTTCATCACATATCGAGCTTCTTTTGGAATCCATAGAAGTTGGCTTGAGCTCCTAGTGATCTTGCATCGACTGACCAAGTGACAACCTGTGGTAAGAACTAGTACTTGTGCATACAACACCATCACATCCAAGTTTGTTACGAACTACCGGGTTGATAAGAGTAAAGTAGGAAGCCCAGGAGTTGCAACATTATTTCTACAACATTAGTGCTCACCAAATTGCAGCACAACTACATCTAGATCTCACTAGGGAATAAGAAGAGAGGTTTCTCCAGTTGAACGTGTTAGATTAGTTCAAAATGCAGGCCCTCCTGCACACAAAGGTGGCTCAAGTTTAAAGGAAGATCTGGCATGACAAGAACATAAAGGACAAACCATCTCAAGAAGTTGATTGGGCTTTGTTGTATGATAATCCAGATACAAGGATTTTAAAGGCAAGTTAAGGACTAGATGATTAGGGCCTTATGTCATAGACAAATGTCATTATAATGGTTCAGTGTAGATAAGAACCATTGATGTAGAGGTTTTTCCTTTACTTCTCAATGGGCATAGATTGAAGCTCTACAAGGAGCCCTTGTCAAAGAAAGAATTTATCAATGGAATCAGCAAGATAATTATAGTAGTGGAACAAGTTTCAACTTTCGCCCCGTCAAGTCACTGAAAAAAGAAAAAAGAGAAAAAGAGAAAAAAGAGAAAAAAAATAAGAATAAATGAAAAAAGGGAAAGAACAAATAGACTGAGGTGAAAACCTCCATGAGGCACCTAATTCCCACTGTTGGGTTGAAAACCTCTTAAGGCGTCCCAATGATGTCAAAACAAAAAAAAGATATAAAAAGATCTTTGGGTGAAAACATCTTTTGAGGCACCCAGGGCAAGTAGCTAGGATGAAAAGCTCTTGGAGGCAAACTAATTGTTTTAGAAAAAGAAAGATTAAAAAATATTAAGAAAAGAGAGAAAAGAACACTTTGAAAATATTGTTTGTAGGTCAAAAGAAGGAGGATTAGAGCAATAAGAGAGGACAGAAAGGACCTATACATTTCATGTTTTAATTCCTCCATTCCATATCCTTTATCATCCCATCATTCCCCCCATTTATGGACTCATATAGCTTAGTTTGCAAGGGTTCTATGTTTTCTACATGATTCCCTGTAAACTTACGGGATTCCCTGAAAACCTACAGGATGATCCTTTAGGAATTCCAGTGGCTTGGGAATCCCAAGGAAAGAGACCCTAGAGCAAGGGGATGACATGCTTGTGTCAAAAAATAAAATTTTACTTCACCACCTCATCATGATGCCTCTCTCCACCATTATTACCCCTACATTAATCTGATAAGCCAGTTTAAAAAAATTACAGTTTATAGAAAGAAACAAATAAAAGTGGGCAAAGACACAGAACAAGGGGACAACACCTAGAGGTTATATCTCTCATTCACCAATACCCTAAACCCATTCTCTACCCATAACAACCTTCCTCATGCTCTGGAAGTGAAGGAAGGAAAAAGAAGATGGGGGAGACTCAACTACAAGACATCCTGTAGGAAATCCTACAGCAGCCTATCCCACAAAACAAAAAATCACAGGTTGCAATCAGCTTTAGAATGGAGATCCAAATTTCAAAGAATCTCCTCTAAATCTTAGTAGTAGTAGCAGGATCATCAACATCACCATCTAGTACCTGCACATCAAAGAAAAAACATGAAAGGAGGACAATAAAAAAAGAGAAAAACACATGCAACAAATACACAACAAGGACATCACTTTCCAACATGCAACATCAAGGCATCTTACCATAGGTATGCTATCTCGCTTAAGCTCTTTCATTAGTAGAATATGATCAAACATGTAGATTTGTGAAAGAGTTGGTTTTATAAGAAAAAGTGGCTAGTTAACTTGGCCACCTTCGACCAGTCAACAAGAAGAATACATCTAGTTCACTACTGACGTGGCAGCAGTTAAAAGAAGAGAAAGAAGAGATGAGGTTGAAAGTAGATAAGCTACGAATGACTAAATTAGGATTTTATTATGAGGTAATCCGAATGATGATGTGGTAATGGGACCAACAGTCCAAAAATGGATACTCATACTTCGATTACCAGCACAACATCCGACTCAAATCACCCATATGAGGAAATAAAACACTGATTCCCATGGATAGGAGGAATTCACAATCTCGAGACTACATCAATGAAAGCTTGTTCTCAGCCCCTGAAGCAGTCTATAGGAAATACAGTGAGAATTATTTTTACCGTGGGCGCACCTACAGGGTCCTACAGGAAAACCTACGGGATCGTACAGGAGATCCTATAGGATACAGAACAATCATCTACAAGATTGGCAGAGATCATTTTAGAAGGGAAAAACCAAAGGTTGGCTTCATTAGGCAGTGAAAAGGAGCTATGCCTTCCCACATTTTCCAAGTTAAAAAATATAGAAAAGCCTTCTATTTTGTTAAAGAGATTTCATTCTAAGGGAATTGTACACATATTTTTCATTTAAAATATCTCATCCATTAGAATTTGTAGTTAGACCTATACAACCCTCCAAATCTATTATAGAAAAATGACAGGGGGATTTAATAAGAGGGAACCCACCAACATAGTGAGAATTCATCAGCACCCTCCTATAGTAAAGATATTCGCAAGGAAGAATTGGATGGGTTTCTTTGAAAAAATGAGGGGATATGATGATGAAGTGGAAAGAGACTTTTCTCTCTCCCTCATACCACTAACTAGGACCCACACCATCATTGTGGTGAAAGGCCTCTCTGTAGAACTCACCCTTGAAGTCATAGGAAGAATCACCATACTTCCTTTAGGGTTGCCTTGTAGAAAGGAAGATAAGGGTAATAACCAAATTGCAAAGAAGAAATTCTTTTTGGAAGGAGAGGAGGGAATGGAAGAAACAAATGGGGTCAGAAGAGAAATTCTACCATATCCAAGGAATGAAATTAGCTACCACCTCATTAAGTATATATCATGTGAAGGTAGGTGCAGTGTGGTGTATGGGTATGATTTTAGGCTTCTCCAAGAGCTGATGTTTGGATCAGACACACCTCCTGAAAAGAGACTAAGCATACCCTACTTTCTTCTTCAATTAGTTATAGATATGAGCATCATGGTTTAGGGAGGAAACCATCAACATCTATCCCATCATGGGTTAATTAAACTTATCCTAGAAGATTCCCTCCAAAACCTAAGACTCCCTATTACATGGAAAACTTTCAGAAACATGCAGACAGAGGAAGACATAAATGCTCTTGAATATGACAAAATCCCCACTTCTAGTGAAAGGGATGAAGAAGAAATAGAGAGGGATGAAGAAGAAACAGAGAGGGATGATGAAGAAACAGAAGAGGAAGAAGAGGAAGAAAAGGAGAAGGAAAGTGATGAAGAGATGGAAGAAGATGCAAAGGAAGATACTAATGAATAGAGTGAGGAACTGGAGAGAGAAAAATAAGAAAAATACAAGGATGAGAAGGAAAATGGAAAAGAGGAAACAAAATACAAGGAAGAATAGAGGTCTATATGCAAGGCAAAGAAGAGGAGGAATCACCAAGGGTATCTCCAAAACCCACTAAGAAAGAGGCAACAACTACCCTCACTACCCTAAGTACCCCTATCAAGAAAAATGGTAAGAGAGAGAGACAAACTCCATTATACTTTAGGACAAGAAAAAGTACAAGGATGAGGCAAGGAAAACCTCACACACCCACCAAAGTTCCTATTTTCATTGAAGACTCAGCAAAACAACAAGAAAAGATAACTCCTCTTGTGAAAATCAAGGAGAAGGATCATCAAGACAAGCCTCTCCCAAATCTCCTATCACTTATGTTAGGAGACTTTGCACCAGATCTGCCTCATCCAAAAGAAAGGGTCTCCTACAAGAGACACAAAAGGACCTACAGGAAGCATAGGCCATCCTATAGGAAACTATGCTAAACCTACAGGAAACTCAGAAATTGGACAAATAAGGGATCATGCAGCATGAAACAAAGGAGTATCCAAAAATAAGGGAGCCTCTTCCTCAACCCAACCTTGACTCCTATTGCAGGTTCATTGAAGGGGGTAGGGTGATTCCACAGAAATTTACCATCCCCTTATTCTATGAGCTTGAGAAAGAAAGGGAAAGAAAACATAGGTGGATGAAAATCACCAAATCTAAAGGAGTGGAGGATATAGGCCACATGGAAGAGAAAGTAAGGCAAAGAACTAAGTAGCCTGGGGGACAGAGTGGCAATGATGAAAGCTCATTTCGAAGAAGAGAATTCATGGCTAAGGTGACAATTACAAGAAAGAGAAATTCAATTGGCATCCATGGCCAATCTATCCTTAGAGGTAATCTAGTGCAGGATGCCAGCGAAGTCTTATGCAATGTATCTTAAGGAATAGTGGCTACAGTTCAAAATCAAGACTTTAGCATAGAGAGGCTCTATGCCCTTCCAAGACTATAGACATTTCATGGATCTCTGGGATCAAAGCACCTTGGAGGATAGAGCTAAAATGCTTGAGTTTTACCTACACAACTTGGCCTTGACAGATCTAAATGTGTGGGACCCTAATTCAAAACTAGAGGACTTGTAATTGATGGCTTTAGCATATTGGGTGAATCACAAGGAGGCAAGAGCTACATAGATGAAGAAATTAATGGCAGGAGAAGAGACAGAACCCATCATGATAAGCACTGAGCAATAAAATCTAATGGTTGTCATGAGCGCCCACAATCTGATTGAAAATGACCCTAAACTTGCACCTATGTACCTTGTTGCCCAAGAGAAAGCAATCACACACATTGAGGACATGTTTAGGTTGTTAGTCAATGACAACATGCAAGCTTTCCAAAGGATATGGAACACCTTTCCCCTACAACTTGAAAATCAGAGAGTACTATTCTGCTCAGAAATTGAGAGAGGCACTAAATAGAACACCCATGTATAAGCAAGCACTCCAAAGACTCAAACTCAATATGATTGTCGTGAGACTCAGTCCACCACTTCTATGGGGAATGTTGGAAGGAAGGAAGGAAGAGGAAGAAATAAAGCAGTGGGAGGAGATAGAGGGAAAGACATGATTCTATGCACAGGAAGAGGAAACTACATAGAAGCATGGGATGTGAGGGAGGCCATTAGAGCAATGAAAGACATAGATATATATTGAGTTTCTCAGAGGATAAGAAACACTTTCACTGGGGGGTGGATGATGAGCCTCATCATTGGGTAACTATATGGACCTTATAACAATTCCTAGCTTATTTAAATGAAATCTTCTCATAATTTCTTACATATTTTGATTATATTTTTCTTAATGAGATGAGTAAAAGTGAGATGTTATTCCTAGTGGACTAATGTGCATTAATTGCAAGTTTTTGAGAGAAAATCATCGAAATTTTCTCTAACTAAGGGTAGAAACTCGAATGAGACAAGGAGGATATATTGTAGGAGATGAATCCTCATCATTTACTACTCACTTATTCAAATATTGCTCCATCAAATGACACTAGCTCGGAGTTACAAGTAGCCAAGTCATGAAGATTAAAATGAAGTCAAGCCAATGGCAGTTAAAGAGCCAGTTCATCTTGAGCTTGGGAGCCAAGCCTCGTTAATTTAAGGAATTCATTGGAGACTTCAGTTGTACAAATAAGGAGGCCTAGAGCCTCATTAGGATTCAAATTTTTTATGTAAAAGCACTAAGGCGTTTTTTGAGTTCAAGACTTGTGGAAGACATTGTTATGTAATTTTCTGATTTGATAATGAGAATGAGCATTTTCTTGATCTAGCACTAAGTTGAATAAGAGGGCTACAACTCTTCGGTTAGGGCCCAACCCTAGAACCAAAGGCTCCTCTTCTTGTATTTGTATGCTTAGCTGATTTCATAGATTAATGATGGAATTATCTTTAGCATTATTTCATTGCAAGTAATTGTGGATTTCATTAGTTTGTTTCCATTTGTGCATTGTTGTAGTAGTAGCTTAGGAAGGTAAAGGAATATCCAAAAGCTATTAGTGGGTGGATCTGACCTCACTCCTCCCTTTAGGGAACATGGTTTGAGGAAAGAACTCCTATGAAGTCCCAAAAAGATAGAATTCTAATTTCTCATGGAATTTAGGGTTTTATGTTACTTAGGCTAGAATTTTACTAGTTTTCAAGAATAGGATTTAATTTCCATTTCTAATGTCTTCAGGCTTGCATTAGATCTCATAAAGGTTTCACATCATTCTGCAAGATTTCCCATGCATAGGTAACTAGATAATGAAATTCTATTTTTCCTTAGTTAATTGATGACCTTTCTTATTTAACCTGATTCATGGATAAAATGTCAGTGATTGATGCAGTGCAGAGAGATTTCATGATATGCATCCCCATCCTAACCTCGTCCATCCATGGTTGTCACTTTCTTTCACTAAATCCCTCATCAAATTCATCATTCCATAAGAATACTTCTTCAATATTGTTGAGAAAATCCAACCATCTCACAACTTTGTTTTCAGCTCTGAATGAGTCCTAGGCACTCCATTGCCTCATTTCACCCACCATTCACCTTATATAAACCTTACATCACCTTCCAAATCTGTCCTCTTTCTCTCGGTTGTATCCGGTAGGAATAGAGGGGATCCTGTAGGAGGATTAGGACATCCTGTAGAACGCATTAGCACATCTTGTATGTTGACTTGTAGTGGCCTATTTTGAGGCCAAATTGTGGAAAAATCCCCTAGGAAGATAGAAGAAGACCCCTACATGCCTCCTAAGCCATCTGACCATCCACCATCATCCCTAATCCACCTGCGATATCACCAATAGGAGCTAGAATTCACATCTTCACACAAAAAAGACAAAAATGAAAAAGAGATATATTGTTCATTTACACGAACAACAGTAGAATGTTGGATGTTTAAAATTGCATGCATAGGATAGTAGGATTGCACACATGTTAACTTAGCATTCTCTTGAAGCAAATCCTCTTAACAGTTAGTTAGATGAATGGTGGGTTTAAGCATTTGATTTCAGCCTTTTCCCTTACTACAATAGACAAGATTTCCTTTAGTGCAAATTTCCCTTTTTCTAATTGGTAATCAAGCTTATTATAAATCAGTAGAAGTCTGGTTGGAAAAAGCATAGTAGTCTATTTCTAGCTTAGCAGTGACAAAGAGAAAACCCATCACATCTACTTATGTATACATCACTGTCACCTCCAAGTTTATACGAACCATAGGTTGATAAATTAAAGTTAGTAGCCAGTAGAGTTGCATCATTCTTGCTACAATACTAGTGCTCATCAAATTTGTTTCACATTCAATAGGCACAGTTTGAGCATGGATTATCATAGTTACTACATTGATAATAGCTACCACTATTGGCAACATTTAGTTTTTTCAATCGTCATTGATTTTGGTTGTCAATTATAGTTTCTTTTGTAAGGGTGAGCCTAGGTAGGGGCCATTAACCCATCCACCCACCAATGGGATGCTATCAATAGGATTGGTCTACCCACCAATGGTATTATATCACCAAGATTTTTCGTGGCTTGGTCTAGCCTAGACTCCCCTTGGGATAACTTTAATTTCCCCAAAGGTTTCTTCCATCCTCAACCCCTCAACATGAGGTTTGAATCTTAGAACATGGTGGGGACTAAACTCCACATGAACTAATTGATTTACACCTCATGGGAAAGTGCCAATTATAGATGAATATTATTTATTGTGATTGATTTTAGTTTAGATTAACACATTGTAGTTTATCATGGTTGATATATATCAATTAAAAGTGACTATCGTTGAATTTGTAATTATGGTAGATTTTGATTCGATTTCTTTAGCCATGGTTAGTTATTATGGTTTGATTAAGATGGTTATGAATGTCTATGGTTACCCATAGTTGATTTTTATTCTCAATAATGCAATGCAATTAACTTTTCTTAGGGGAATTCTTTGCTACATGGAAATCTGAGAAATAATAAAACTCATATGTCTTCAGATTGTGAAATCATAAGAATTAAATACATATAACTAAAATTTTATCTGTCAAAATCTTATAGCCTACCTAAATTTCTCTTTACAAACTTGAGTTTCACCCATGTTTATTTCAGATTCTAGGGATGCAACATTTCCTTGCCTCAGTCATAGGGGCTTGGCTATCCCATGCTTATTACAACTAGACTATGCCTCTTCACTTATGGTGTTCCCACAATTTCACTTAAGATATAATCTATTAAATCAAACTAGGTCCTTCTAAACAAATTTCACTCGAAAACATGCACATGCTCAACCATGGCCTTTATAACATCCCAACAATACTTTAACACTTATATTTCAATAGTTAACCAACTTGATGCATTACAAGGAATAATAACATTCAACAACATAAAAAATCCATAACCCACATGGATGGGTGGCACTCAAGGAATGTGTTTCAGCTTTAATTAGATGAAGAATGTTAAGATATGTAGCAAAGGAGTGATAGAAAATTACTTGTGATTCATTTCTAGACTACAATTACAAAAGGAAAAATTGCCTACAAGAATTATCAATCATCCTGTTTCCTACAGTTCTTCTCTTGCTTTTTCACTTAACTAGTATAATTCTCCCTCCTCTTTCTGATTTGTAAATTATGGGGAATATTCCATTAAAGATTTTTGTAAGGACTCTGGACACCACATGTCTCCACAATGGTATGATATTGTCCACTTTATGCCTAAGCCCTCATGGATTTGTTTTTGGGCTTTACCCCAAAAGGCCTCATACCAATGGAGATATTTGTCCATCCTTATATACCCATGATACTCCCCACTTCTAGTCAATGTGGGACTTTGGTCATATACCCAACAATCCTCCCCTCCAACAAAGGACCATCGAGCCTCCCCTCAAATGATTATCCATCCGTCCACTCTCTACCAACCAGGATTCTCTGCTCCAATGCATTGGAAGCACATGCCTTACATGGAGCACCACCTGCCTTGAGAGCTTGCTCTATCCCAGGTCAACCCCTCTTCACTGTGTTGGGACCAGGACACGTCCATGAAGAATCCAGAGCACACCGCCTGTCTAATCAAGCTCATCCATGGATCCCATCATGATATTACCGGGGCCCACCACCTTCGTTCGACGTTCCAAGGATTCATCCACTTAGCTAACTTCGAAACTTGGCTCTGATACCACTTGTAAGGACTCTGGACACCACATATCGACTGTACACAACCTTGCTTGTTACTGGGTTCCAAAGCTTATAACCCTTTAAACCATCCTTATACCCAATAAAGATGCACTTTTCAGATTTACTATCCAACTTGGTTCGTTTCTCCTTTGGAACATGTACATATGCATGACATCCAAATACCATCAGATGTGAAAGAGAGGGTTTCTTACCAGTCCATACTTCTTGTGGAGTCTTGTCCTCCAACACTGATGAAGGTGACCTGTTGACCAGGTAACATGCAGTATCCACCGCCTCTGCCCAGAATTCCTGTCCTAACCTGGCACCACTGAGCATGATTCTTGCCCTTTCCATCAACATCTTGTTCATTCTTTCTATGAATCCATTTTGTTGAGGTGTATATGGAGTAGTCTTCTACCATGCTATACCACACTTCTTACATAATTCTTCAAATTCCTTGCTGCAGAATTCTCCACCATTATCTGTCCTCAGCACCTTTATCTTCTTCTCTATCTGATTTTCCACCAGAGCCTTAAATCCTTTAAACCTGTCAAAGACTTCAGATTTCTTCTTAAGGAAATATATCCATGTATTCCTTGAGAAGTCATCTATAAATGATACATAGTACACAGACTTACCCAGTGATGGAACTTTCACAGGTCCAAACACATCACTGTGCACAAGCTCTAATATTTGTTTCGTCCTCTTACCACCAGAGGGGAAACTCACCCGATTCTGCTTCCCATATACACAATTTTCACAGAAATCAAAATCCAGAGAGCTATTACTCATACCTTCTACCATACCTTTACCATGAAGTATTCGAAGGCCCTTCTCTCCAATATGTCCAAGCCTTTGATGCCACAACATGGTCTTCTCTCCAGAGACCACTAGATTTTCTGCTCCATTTTCAGGAACCATAGAACTATTGCACCCGTCAACAACAGTGCTACCTTGCAGCTTGTAAAGAGTTCCAATCCGAACTCCCCGCATCAATACCAGTGCTCCTCGAACCATCTTGCAGGTATCCTTCTCGAACACTGTCTTTACACCTGCATCATCCAACTTGCTTACAGAAATCAGATTTCTGGCCAACGCAGGAATATGCAGAACACCCGGAAGGGTTCTAACCCTTCCCCCTTGCAACTTCAACTTTACTTTTTTGCGACCAGTGATTCTAGCCTTCATATCATCTCCTAAGAAGACATCACCACCTTCGTATTTCTCATACTCGCAGAACCACTCTCTATGGGGAGTGAAGTGAAAGGATGCACCTGAGTCAATTAACCATGCGTCATGATCTAGATGTGTACTTGAAGAAGCCAAGTACACATCCCCACCTTCATCTGAGGTGGTTTTCGCCTCTGCAGAAGGAGTGTCATCAGATCCCTTTCCTTTATCAGGAGCTTTAGATTTACAGTCCCTTCTGAAGTGCCCTTCCTTTCTGCATTTCTAGCACACCACCTTTGTAGGTTTTCCTGGAGATTTAGATTTCCCTCTAGATTTAGATCTCCACTCGATGACTTATTTTTGTTTCTGTTTTGGGACCGTCCTCGTACAAACAAGGCATCACCATTCTGGTTGTCCATATTTTTCCACCTCATCTCCTCCGTCAGCAAGGCTGAGACTATTTCATCAAATTGCAAAGCAGTTGCATTGCTACCTATTGCAATAACCATACTATCCCACGAATCTGGTAGAGAACACAACAAGCTGATGCACTTATCTTCATCTGAAATTTTAATATCAATAGATGATAACTGACTTACCACAATATTAAATGCGTTTAGATGCTCTGTCACTAAGTCTCCATCTTTCATCCTCGGGTTATACAGCTTTTTCAGCAGGAACAGTTTATTCACCAGAGACTTAGATTGGTACAAAGTCCCTAACTTGTCCCACAAAGCCTTCGTCGTAGCTTCCCCTGATACATTCAACAATACTGAATCTGAGACACACAATCGTATTGTGCTCTTTGCCTTTTGATCCAACTTCTTCCATTCTTCATCGGACACTCCTGTTGGTTTAGTACTCGGATCTATTGCGATCCACTTGTCTTTATCCACCAATAGATCCTCCATCTTGAGTTTTCACAACTCAAAACTCTGACCATTAAATTTCTCGATCTCTATCTTTCCACTGCTTGCCATCTTCTTTCACCACCAGAATCGATCTCGCAGATCTCCCACTGAACAGGGTCTACCACAGGCCCGAGCGAAACCCCTCAGCAACAAAGGCATCCCCTTGAAGCCAAAACAACTCTAATACCAAATGTAGGTTTTAATCCCGTACAAAAATTACCTGCATATGAATTCTAAAACACAGAAAATAAACAATGCGAGATCATAACACATAAAACACAT
>APFE030540780.1:3764-21878 GCA_000404065.3 Pinus taeda | reverse complement strand
GATTTTTGGTTCAGATGGTGGCTTAACTCTGAGCTAGTTTTTGGGCAGATTTCTATTGTTTTTCCCCTTAGAAAATCCTTTGCCAGCGCTGCTCCAATTTCACTTACTGCCCATAGCAATCCTATTACCTTTCTTATGAGCCCATTTCCTGCCTGAAATTTCACCCCTCTGCTTGCTTTGCTGGTAGGATATCCTGGCCTTTCGTATAACCTCATCCATTGTTTTTGGGCTATTGAACTCAATCTCTTCCTCACTACCACAAGTAAATTGCTGATGAAACGTTATAGTTTGGGCTTTTCCTCATGAATTTAAGGTACATATTGAAGTAAATAGGTAAATCGAGTGATGAACTCATCCATGGTTTGTTGTCCAAACCGCAGGTCATGAAATTCCTTTTCTTTCTGATCGCAAAATCGTTCCATCAAATATCTTTCCTTGAAATATTTTTGGAACTTCTCCCAAGTTATATTTTGTTCAATTACCGTGAATATAATCTTGACCT
The DNA here is from genome assembly GCA_000404065.3 of Pinus taeda. Taxonomy (NCBI): domain Eukaryota; kingdom Viridiplantae; phylum Streptophyta; class Pinopsida; order Pinales; family Pinaceae; genus Pinus; species Pinus taeda. Next base: position 21,376 of record APFE030540780.1, on the reverse strand, counting down.
CTTCCCGCCACAAAGTAACCTTCCCTTATAGTTGGAAGATAGCCAATTGAGCCTTTAGATGGTGACCGTAGTCATATAATTGAAAGTATTTATTCATGATAATTAACTAGGATTTGGCTACTTCTTCCAGCTCTCCATCGAAGAGTGGTGGTTTTATTATCTGGAATTTCCCTTACAATTCTATTCGCTACCTTTTTGGTGTTGGGTGCTCAGATGCATTATTTGACTTCTCCTCTCGATTCTCTTCCCGTCCTACTCTCCCTTCTGGTTTTGTGTGATATCCTTGTTCTTGAAACATTCATTCCTATTCAGGATTGGGTACTGTCTAGCACTGATTCTGCTTATCAGACAGGCTCTTCATGATTTTCTCCTATTCCAAAGTTAATCTTGCATTATCCTCCCCTACATGGGCCAATTCTTTCTTTAGTTCCTGAATCATCTCCAATATTGTAAGATTTGTATTAGGAGCCCCCTCTCCTAATTCCACCTATATCTCAGGGTTATGTTCATAGAATGTTGCAGGTCCTAAGCCAGCCATAGTCCTGTGTAGCTCACTGTTTTTTCCTCTTATAATTGTTGTTTTCCTGTTTACTTGATACGTTAATAAATCATTAACAGTTCAAGACCCAAAAGGAACAACAACTAATTGTACAATTCATTTGCTAGAGGTCACAATTTTGTAACCTTGGCTATGATACCACATGTCATGTCTCCATTTTCAAATATAAAAAAAAATACCAGAAACAAAAATAACCTTATATATACAAACTCTAATAAAAACACTGTCTCAATAGAACCTATACTATGGTAAACAACCCCAATGGTTGATGCAACATCCAAACTACAATGGTATACTAATGTACAACTATGATAGTGTTATCCATGTTTGGTGGACAATCCCTTGTCCAGTCTCGAATTAATTGACTTAATCTACCAGCTCAGACACATTAGCTCATCTTGAGCTTGTTGCACTATGGATTAATCGACATTTACTATCCTTGCAATGTCCTATTAATGAACATTGCAGTTCCATCAGAGCCTCTCAGGATCCTTCACCGCATCCACAGTGCAAAAAGTAATAAATCAATCCTACGACTCGGTGTTGTCCAGAGGGTTATTATATCTCTCAAGTTGGGTTTCGTAGCTCATTTCATCCCCTCCTTCCTTGTGCTATGCTATACTCTCCTTCTCCCTAAGTGGTTGGCTCAACCTACAACCATGGCTCACAATGCAGTTGGCTCGTCTCCGAAACGAGGTCGAGGGGTTCTTTCTCATGGACATAGTACTCAATTCGCTTACCTAGGTGAGAAAATTCTCTGATGGGTTCCCTTTCTGTAGAATATTTCATGACTGATTTACAGGATTTACTATAGTGATCGTTTGTTCTTGTAGCCTTCTGCAGATATAGGGAAGAAACGCGACCATGGTTTCAAGATGTAATGAATCCAATTTGTGACCACCCATATTGGGTGCTTAAGCATTTTCTGGGTAAGCACGATTGGCTCCCTATCTAAGCTTTTGATCGATTAGCAAGGTCTCTCAGTTTGAGGGTGTAACGCCCAAAGAGCTAGCTTGTTTATTTCACACTGAACTCTTAGGAGACTCTCTGAGTCAAGCTATACACATCACTATATTAACATTTCGTATTGGGTTCTTCTCTTTTGGGTTAATTTGTAACTATTGATACATTTGACACCGCTGCATGCTTAAAGAATGGTTCTGGCTTGTAACAAAGGCCGCGTTGATAGTTGGGTTTGTATTTATCTCTGGCAAGAACTATTAAGGTTTGCATGAAGGAACATAGGACTTTTTAATCACCTTAATATCAATACTTTGCAGCTTCATTTCCTTAAATATGAATGTTTTAGCGATTTTCCTCTCATGTGATTGTACAATCGATCTCATGTTATGTGAAGGTATAAGTTCAATTTCCTTTTATATGATTGTATAACAGTTTTCTTGTTATGGCAGGAACATACATTTGCTTCCTATGGATATGTTATTCATTTATCTTTATGATCCCATGAAGTTTGATTACTAGGAGTGTGCATGCCCTTCACTTCAATTTGTTCGTTATTTTATTTATTGGCTTTTCCAGTTGAAGTGGGTTCTATTTACTTTTGCAGTTATGTTCATAGACTCAATGTTTCTACATTTTCGGCTCAGAGCATTGAGTCTCTCAAAAGTCAAGGTGCCATAGTTAACTCTATGGTTGTTTAGTCGCTCTTGAGTCTCATAATTTGATGAAAGAGTTGTAGTACGGGGTTCTAGGCTATAAGATTAATATTTTTGAGTCTTTGATCGGAGAATCCACAGTAAGAGAGTTTTTACACCAAAGTTTCGAATCCCAAATGGGATCCATCATCAGGGCTAAGAGAAAGATGATAAAAGAAGAGCAAGAATGAGGAGATAAATACTTATGAGCGAATGAATATTGAAGGAACAACACAGGCCGACAAGAAAGATTAATAAAGAAACCTAAAATTAAACTAATTTTTTTTTCCATTTTATTAATATCTTTATAATTTTGCATTTTAATAAATTAATAACATTTAATTAATATCTTATAATTTTGCATTAAAATTTTTATAAATTAATAACAATTAATTAAAATCTTATAATTTTGCATTAATATTTTTATAAATTAATAACATTTAATTAATATTTTATAAAACATAATCTTAATATAACTTAACACCTATATTAATATTAATGAACAAAAAACATCATAATATTAATATCTAAACTTAAGAAACAATGATCTAAAACATTATGTAATTATATATTAAATTATAAAACTTAATCGTATATAATTATATATAATAACAGGAATTATTAATATAATAATTAGAAAAGTTATATAAATATATAATATTAATAAAATTATAATAATATAATTAAGTCGCTTTATATATCTAAGTAATTAATAATATATTAATAGAATTAATATATAAAATAATTATTTAAACTATAAGACTTATAATATAGAATTAAAAATAGAACTAATAAATTAATACCTATTGGACCTAATAAATAAAATAGAATTAATATATAATATGATAAAAATCTTAAAATCTATAAAACATTAAAATATTGCTTAAATAACTTAATGACTATAGAATTTAATATATAATTAAAACAATCTATAAAATTAAATTTTTTTTTTATAACCTAAGGAATAAATTAATATTAAAATCTAAAAAAATAAAAAACTTAATAAATAAGATCCACACACCAAGACTATATTCTAATATCTAAATCATTATCTATATAACCTAGTTAATATAAATATAACCTAAAATATGTTATAAATTCTAAATTAAAATCTAAAACTTACATTAATGTCTAATATGAATTAAAACTTGAGAATGAAAAGGGAAAGGGAGGGAAAAACTAACCTGCTTAACAACTTACCTTGGGTTGGGTTGACGTTTCTTGATCTCACTGATCAGGGGAAGCCAGCTTCCGCTAATCTCCAAACCACTGTCTCTATTTAGGTTGCAAGGATGCTTCAAGATTTCGAGGGCTTCTCTGATTTTCCGTCTCTGTTGTTGCTCTTCTCTTGCGATAATTGAAGCGTTTTCTAAGCAGATGTGGTGTTTAGTCTTTGAGGAGTGCTCTGCCAAGGCTGACGTACGAGATCTTCCATTTCTGATGTCAGCGCCATGTTCTTTCAGTCTTGTCTGGACGGAGCGACCAGTTTCACCTATGTAGCTTTTCCCATATTAATTAAATGTTATTAATTTATTAAAATGCAAAATTATAAAGATATTAATAAAATGGAAAAAAATTTAGTTTAATTTTAGGCTTCTTTATTAATCTTTCTTGTCGGCCTGTGTTGTTCCTTCAATATTCATTCGCTCATAAGTATTTATCTCCTCATTCTTGCTCTTCTTTTATCATCTTTCTCTTAGCCCTGATGATGGATCCCATTTGGGATTCGAAACGTTGGTGTAAAAACTCTCTTACTGTGGATTCTCCGATCAAAGACTCAAAAAGCACACACCACAGATCTCTAAAATCCAAGATTAATATTTTTTACTTGAATTATTGCTTCTGGCTATGGCCTCAGAGATATACCCAGGCATAGTTTTGGATAGTTCATTTTCCTCCTTCATAACCAAACATGCAATTAATTTCATTCATGCTTAAGGAATACTTTCTGTTGTTGAAGATAATATCTTTGGTATTTTTCCTCCTGATTCTGGTATTTCTTGGTTTTTCCATTCACCTTGTTCAGAATATTTCTTGAGTTCTAAGTTGTATACAATTCCTTATTAATACACAGGATTTTCTTAGGTTAAAATCATACTAAACTACTTAGTGTCTCTAAGTTAAGGTTTGCACATAGTTAGACAGTTCCAAAATTTAACTAGGATATTAAGTTCATATAGAGTAACTTAAAGTCTAAAACAGTTTGTTTCCAGAATTTTGGGTCATCCCTATAATCTTATAACAAACAAGAGATTGCTTTGCAGTTCCCAAACTACAGTTTTTACGAGCCTATCTATCTCGCCTAATTTGGTGAGTTAATCACTCACTACCATTAAGCTTGGAGTAAATAAATTTTTTGTGCTATCTAGTTCAATCCAATGTACTTCTATGGTTAATAGCTTTTGGGTAAAGAACATTTTTAGTACATATTGAAATATAGAACATTACTGATACCATTTCCTTAAAACATTTCTTAGTGCGGAAGCTTGCTCCCTCTATATCATTAACCATTATCTAAGGCACAACCTAATCGGTTCACAAAGGAAATATAAATAGTGTTGCTTACCTGTGCTCCTCAATAGTAAATTCCAACAATCATAGTCACCTTCCCATCGTTTTTCTTGTCAATCCTTCCAACCATGAGATTCATCCCCCGCAAGCATGATGCAAGACTACTGTCTTCAGCCAATTATATGCATTTAGTGCTAATGCTATCTGTTGATCACCAAACTTAGCATTTTTCCCTTACCTTCTCACATTTCAACACGGTTTTTCCTCCCCTCACTCATTTTTCCGTTGGGGTGTTTCACAGTTAGGGGAGGTAGCTAGGGTTTTTCTAGCAACTGCCTTTTTACCACTTCTTTCATGAGAAGTTACAAAATCTGTTATTACTCAATCATTTTTTAACTTAAGAGAAATAATAATATTATTCAACAAAACAAAGAATAACAATATTGTCTAATTTGTTTTCTTGCAGTGGTAAATAAAATATTTACAGTTTTTCTAGGAACATTACAGATGAGATATATTCTTCTGTAAATTTCTAATTTTAATTTCAAAATTAAATCACAAAAAAAATATTAAAAAAAAAAATCCATTTGATCAACCAAAATTCCATAAAAGAATATCACATGATTAGAATGATAACACATAGTTTCTTAATAATAAAATCTATAATCTTTCAATGATAAAATGAGAAAGATAATATGCCAGTCACTATTGAATTGAGACTTATCCTCTCTAAAGGGGAATAAGGCACAAGGAAGATTTAAAAATAAAACAATTGAAATTAATTAACCAAACTACCTTTGTTCATGAAATTAAAAGAATAAATTGTTATTTAACTATTTTTATTTGTCTATTTTGCATATTCTTGTTTGTTTATTCTATATGTTAAGGGAAACTGAACCAAATATGCACATGCAAAGTTAAGAACGCTAACTCGACTTCTTTATAACAAGAAAGTTCAACCATGTATTGGAAACTAACATGTGTTTTAATCATATTAATGATCTAGTCATCTAATGATGGAATAACGAATACCAAATATGCACATGCAAAGTTAAGAACGCTAACTCGACTTCTTTATAATGAGAAAGTTCAACCATGTATTGGAAACTAACATGTGTTTTAATCATATTAATGATCTAGTCATCTAATGATGGAATAACGAATAATTAATCACATTGATCGTACATTTTTTATTTTTTATTTTTACATTTACAAAAGAGGCATATAGGTGAACCCTATTCAAATCCCCTATTCGATGCATTTAGATAATGGAATTCATATTATGAGAGATAAATAGATGCAATGTAAAAGAGTATTCTTTATCGTTAACCGTAACCAATTTGTTCGCTTGATGTATTATTCTTGGCACAATTTCATGAGGTATTTAAGTCAATGACAATGCTCACTTATACCATAGAGTAAGTTTGATGCACATGGAAGCTTTTCAAAGAATCCATGATAAAAACCTATGTCATACATCTGCGTTTCCTTACGGATGTGTATGGAGATGCCAAATGAAAAGGTTTGTTACCGATACGAGTTAAAATACCTAAACTGGTTAAATCATCATTAGTGATAAAAACAACTTTTTACCTTACTAATTTAAGAAAAACAATGAGAAATCCATTCGATTAAAATTATAATTCGATTAACATTATAATTACGTTGTAAACAATAGAATGACCGTTTCATCGAAAATATGGTAAAAGGAAGGATAATATGGCATAAAGGAATTGTTAATATGGTCAAAAAGACATTATTCGAAATGAAAATGGAGTGACTTGGAGGACTAACCATCATGATGTTGCAATCCAAATTAATGGAAAAGTATCCATGCCTACATGAAATTTGTAACTCATATATATATAAGAGGCGTTAATAACATAACAATATAAGAGGCTTTAATAACATAACAATAAAATACACATTATTCATACCTTGTAGAATGACAACTTTTCTTAAGATAAATATTTAATTTCCTAACTTATTTGAATTAATGATCATCATGTGTGACAATGTATCAAAATATAAATGTTATCTTGTAGTTGAAAGGTTTGTAGGCCACCACAACTTCGGCGCTAGGTCACTACGGTACATTGGAAAATAGTTTCCTTTGTTCATTCATAAGTAACCTTAGAGAATTACTCAAACATAGATGGATATAGCTGAAAGAATGACAAATAGAAAAAGCATGGAAAGAAGGATAATGCGCATTGGAAAATAGGGTGAACATTAAATGGAAGAGAGAATCTTAGGCGTGATTAGGGGTGGATGTAATAGGATTTGTAGGGTGAACATTAAATGCTACAGAGAATTCCAGAATAGTGTAGGGGTAGATCTAAAAAGATCTAGAGAGCACCAAATTTATAATATCAATATTCGACACATGAGAATGAAATAGAGATACGATCAAGCATGTGATTCATTTCATTAGTATGATACATACATAAATGAAATATTATAGAAATTTATATTCATTTTCCAATATCTCTTAGATCTGTAATTATAATTCATATTAACTTTACTCTTCATATTGTTTTCAAGTGGATGGTCCTTGATAATTAATATTTCTAAAACTGGCCTATTACCACAATACTATAAAACATACAACTATATAGAATAATATATTGTTCTAATAAGAATACTATTTTGGAATCATGAATTTTTAATCATATGGCCATTATGAGCTTCCTATGAGCATTGGGTTCTCGAGATGAATTCTCACATTCCATCTCCTCGTGATTTACTTTAAAAAATGTATATTATTAATTACTAGTTGTTTTGATATACCTAAAGTAGAACCTTGCAAAGGGAGACCACTAAATAAAATTCCATATTAGCTTCAAAATTAGCCAACATTTCATGTTATTGAAAATTACTTTGTTTAATTTACTTTCCTTGTATTTCTACTTGGTGCTAGTTTTATATTGTTAACTAAATAAGCTTAAATTTATATATAATAATATATATATAATATATATATAATAATAAATAATTAAGTTATGAAATTTATGCCTAATAATCATTCCAATAATGTAAAATCCTTTTCCTATCCCATTGAACATCATCTATTTCATAGACTACACAACATATATTAGTGTGACATCCCATAGTAAAGATAGATTTGAAGTTAAGGAAAAGACGAACTAAAGACCTTCTAAATCTAAGATAGAACATACTGATAACCGGGCAAACATGTGCTCAAAATGCAAAGAGTTGATGAAGGAAATGGGTAATTGAAAGCTAACCACAATATTTGAGAAATGGAAGGCAATAAATAAGAATAAAAGTTGACTATTATTTTTTTTAAATCCATTGCATCAATGTTTAAGTTTCTCCACGAAAAGAAAAAATAAGAGTAATGGAGAGGCGAAGGGGAGGGAATGAAATTAAATCCCAACTCGTTCAAACTAATATTGAATACCACTTGTGATTTTCATCCTCTTGCATGATCATTCTAATGTTTGTGATAGTGTCTGTTATCTAAATGTCAAAGATACATTCATAAAATATTGAGCTTGCTTTACAGATGCGTTGAATGATATTGATGTATATTTAATAAGGGTAATAACTTCGTAGTAACATAGTCCCTGCCTTGCCTTTTTGTATGAGGTCCGCATGGTGTTATTATTTCAAAATGTTGGCTGTGAAGCTTTGACTCAAAATTCTCCGCACACCATTTTTCATGTACTCCGCTCACACCATTTCTCTGCACTCTTGTAGTCTCCCACATTTTTATTGTATATTCCATTTTCATTGTATAGTCTATGGATGACGCACACAAACTATCACCATTCAAGTTGTGATGCACACAAACTATCACCATTCAAAACAACAACTTGTAGCCATTGGATTAAACAAGTCCCACTGCCTTTGTCAAAATATATCACAACAATATGAAAGCGAAGATAGGGCTTCCCCACTCTAATCAAGAACTCTTCAATAGAGATGCCATAGACTCACATGTGACTACGTATTCCTCCAACTAGAACCTATTCTTCTCAATCTTTATTGTAGCCATGGTCAAGATGGGAAATATCAAAACTCTTGCGAGCACTAAAGGATAGATCCGAAAAAATTGCCATAACTCAAACTAACTATGCGAATGATAATAACATTTATTTTATTGCAGTTCCATGGAGTTTGGCATATGCTCATGACCTATGAACGCAGAGTGACTGGTATGTAAGTTATATGCTTTAAATGTTTTCAATACATTGAAATTCGTAATGGTATGGAATTTTAGAGAAGATATTGAGCCAATACCTTATTTTCCACGGTCACTAATAAAAATAAATCCACGAAATAACTATTTTCTTATGGAAAATTTAAAATCATGTTACATTAAAGTTTAACTCATGTTTTTGAAAATTAAATTTTTGGTTTACTCACCGTGTAGCGGATAGCTTTCGTTAAATGCTCATGTCATTAGGAAGTGGTGTGCTGAGATGTGGACGAAGATATCGTTTTTCTTCCTTCACATTTGACACATATGCTATTATCCATGATGTATTCTATGCATTTACACATATGGTTTTATCTATCAATTTTTCTAACGAACGTCATATTTCTTTCCAATAAAATTTGCAACAACCATCCATGAAATCAAACTCATGTTTTGTGCAATAAACAACCACTGATATGCATAATATTGTTGGATTTTGAGGTGGACATTCTTTCCTGCTCTTGATGATACATCATAATGTTTACTGGGATTTTATCGATGTGGGAAAGAATGTACGACAACTATGGTTATAGTGCACCCCCTATTTTGCAAAAAACTTACAACATAGTATTGCTTAATGCAAAACAAAAAGCATATTGTATTTTATGAGATTAAATTCAAGCAATTCGTTGAAATTGTGTGAAGTTAAGGTGTGGAGGAAGCTTTCATTATGCTTTCTTTGCACCTCTACACTCCACCCTCATGCTATCATCCATCATGTATTTTATGCATTTACACAAATTTGTTAATATATAGATTTTTCCTTTTTCCCTCAAAAGTGTGCAACAACCATCCATGGAGTCAAACCCATGTTTTGTGGAGAGGAAAGGTGCCAATATCCTTAATAATAATCGATTTGAGGTGGAAATTATTTTCTTCTCAGGGTGCTATATCATAATGTTTAGTTAAAAGGCTAACTATTGTTATAATGTATGCTCTATATGAGAAGAAATCTACAACATAAAAGGTATATTGTATTTCTCCCTATTGCATAAACATAAAAAAATATCAAATTTTATGACGTAAAAAATCAAGCCATATTGTGTATGAAGAGGAAGTTTTCATTATGCTTCTTGCACAGTTCACACATATATTATCATCTGGAACCCATTGGGTCAGTGAGCCCCACAGAGGAAACGTTAAAACCATGAAAGGAAATACTAATATAAGTTTTCGTCTCACGGATACAAATGATCGCATACGAAGCTAACTCTAGAATATTATTAGAAATGAGGCTAGCATTACAAACCATATTATAATCAACGATCTCATTTATTTAAAAAATGGTCCCGTTAGTTTGACAAAAAACCTAGATGCAAAGATGCAAGAAACATTGAAGCCATCAAGGAAGCAATAATAAAATATTTGAATTCAAGAATACTAATGACATTGTAAGCTGTCGACTCTTGAATATTACTAAGAATGAACTTAGAGATACAAACAATAATTTTAGGAGCCGTTAAATTAACTTGACAAACAACAATGTAAAGGATACAATTGATATTACAATCACGAAACTTAGAGACGAGTGATAATTTAAGCAATGTATTCAATTTGTTTACAGTTAAAAAAAACTCAAAGATACTAATGACATTATGAGCATCGAACTCGAAGTCAAAAGAAATAGTATTAATACTAACTAGGTAGGTAGTGCAAATAAAGACACATTCATTAGAAGATATTCACCTTATTGGATAACAAACCTTATCTTTAAGCATTTTTTTATCCAATGGAAAGGGAGGAGGCGTGGAGGTGCATTTCTGTTGCTAATTCCACTTTGTACCTCTGAACTATGCATTGCTAAAACAAAATGCCTTCTACGATGTTATGCAAATAATAATTCTAGCAACGATATCCTTTTAAATATAGAAGGTAATTTTTGGGTGAATATTGTTGTGTTATGGGTGGTGACAATTTCATGGAAAAAAAATTTATACTCGAGTTGCATTTTATTATGCTACTATTTCCTATATAATGTGTATTTTGAGTCAAACTTGACATCTATTTTCTTTTTCATTTAAATGAGGAACCTTAATGGATAACAAACTTCATCTCGAGGCATTTTGTTTATACAATGTAGAGTGTGGAGGTTATTAGTTTCGTTTTTATAATTAATCACACTTCTTCTTCCCTCTACACTCAACATTGAATAAACAATATGTTGTCAACCATATTATTAACAAAGAACTCAAAGATATATGTGCAATCATTTTAGCAACAATCTCATTTTAAATATATTAAGTAATTTTTGGGTGAACATTAATGTATGGTGGCAAGTGATTTCATAGTGAAAACAATTGTATTAGTGTTGCATTCTATTATGCTATTATTTCTTATATAGTGTGCATTTTATGTCAGCCTTGGCATATGTTTTTTTTTTAAATTTATTTATTCATATGCACTTTAGAAAAATGATTTTTTTGATAGGGAATATCCTCATGGGCACAATTTATATTGTAATCATCAATGTCGAGTGCAAATGTCCAAAAAAGTGTGATTAGAAACAAAAAATGGCTCATTTCTGCATGCAATAGTTAATATAGGTATGGATATTAGTACTATGTGTAATGGTCATGGCGAAGAAGATGTAAGATTTTCCAAAATGGTAGAAGCTTTATCCATGAGCGGACAAAGGTGGAGGGGATGGTTGCCTTCACATAGTCTATAGGGGAATCGAATCTTCCCTTCCTTCCTGCCACTACCAATTGATAGGGTAGCATCATCATGAGCTTCAGACGATGGTGAGGGATGAGCCAGATCATGAAACCATACTTCTAATATCCTAGGAATGCCATGACAATCACAAATAAGGTGGTTTCCCTTGCATATTTTACAAGGAAACTTAACCTTTCGCAGAGGAGCAGAAGGTGTTCTGACTTGAGATGTACTCAGAGAAATAGTTGCACAAGCAACCTCATAGTTATTGGACTTCTTCTTCTTCTTCATCATCTTCTTCTTCTTCTTAGTCTCCTGGTTACCAGATGTGGAACTTCACCAGGTGAAGTAGGAGATGAAGACAAAGAAATAGGGGAAGAAGGTGCAGGCTCAACCTTGGAATCATGATGTCTTGATTCAAATGAAGGAGACAACAGAACAGGGGTCATGACACTTGGGACCACTGAGGTTGAAAATAACCAAATGGGCAGGCTGATGGTTAACCCAGCCAAAGACAATGTTGCCATATATGGAGCACCATCATTTCCAAAAGGAAGAAACGGACCATGATTTCCATCTAGGGGAAGACCTTGGCTGGTAGGATCGAGGAATGTTGCCATCAGGAACGAGCCTGAAAAAGACTCTTATCACAGCCAAGAACTCAAACTGTTACCAGGAATATTTCATGGGTAGTAAATTTTATGACACACGAACAAAACTTGACCTTTTCATGTTTCAAGAGTCGAGAAAAAGACGAAAAGGTGACTCTATCTCTTTTGAGGTTTAATGAGCCTGAAAGGACAAGTGCTCAGATGGACCTTTTCTTTCAAGGTGTCAAAAAAGGAACGAAACTGACTACTCTAGAGAACAAGGCAAAAGGTTTTACCAAACAAGCTGTAAATATGCATATACACCTTCGTGATCAAATGAAAAGCAAGGACTTTCTATATGGCAAAGAATATTCCCGAATGTTGTGTTTGGTGTGTTATGATTTGCAATACGGAAGACACAGCTTCTAGGGGATATAGGATGACAACCTAGTGGGGTCTCCCAACATATACTTGATGATACTGGGAGCACAAGTCCATACTAGCAGCTATTGAGTCACAGAAGGAGGAATAACCCAACCTTCAATGAAAGAAATAGTGACTAGGTTTAACAAAGGCGGAGCACGTCTCTAGCCTAGACTTATAAATAATGTTTGTTATGTTCCAATGCATTGTTAGGTTCATTTAGTTCATTTTAGAGTTGATCTTGAATTATGTTTCAATTTCCAAGCCTTACTGTATGTATATCAAAACCTAGGATGCAACTAGAATGAGTAAAGCATCTTTCATTTCAATGAACACCTACTTAAAGCAGGGTAGAAATCTCATTCCTGAGTAAATACAAGCAAATGAAAACATTAAGAAACACAATGCATGAATACACTAATCTCATGATGCCTTGATACTACTAATGAAAGATTTAGAGTTTGATTTTCAATTTCTCAAACATGAAAATTCGAAATGCACCTATACTTTCACTTTCGTATATTAAATGAACGCAATCCCTTAATTTTTTTTTTTTGAACTTAAAGATACAAACAAGCAAGTTTGAACTGATCGATCCAAACAATTTTGATCTATGCTTGGTACTGAAGAAATCAAATCAACATAAAAAATTAGTTCAATAATCGACACTAAAAATCAACCAAAAAGAAAACAAGCAGCGAAAAAGCCTCAAGAAAATCAATAAGATGGTTGTGGATGAACCTTGGATAGACAAGTAATCCATGAAAATGACTTCTCGATGAAACCTTTTAAAGAGCTAGGTCACACGGGTCTATAAACACAAGATCCACTCAAATGAAATCAACGAGACAATACCCTAACCAAAAGCAATCGAAACAAGCTAATGAGAGACAAGAAACAATAGGGGATAAACAAGATTGATGGATTCAGGAGGTAAGGTTGTAAAAACAACTTTATAGGAATCATTGCGAGTGTTACACTTACAACTAGAGACTAGTTGCCAGTGTTACACTGACAACTGTAGATTAGTTACTAGTGTTACACTGACAACTAGAGACTACTCGCTAAAGTACACCTGTTTTCAGCGACAGTCCGATTTCAGGAGTTGTCGCGGGAATTAAACTAGAAAACTAAGACGAAAGCCAAATAGTCGATCTTACTTAAGTAAAAGACAAAGTAAAATCACCTAAATGACACCATATTATTCTTCCAAACAGTAAGGGGACTCCCCAGATTGACCCAGTTAACCCAAAAACTAATGGTTTAACCCCGAAATTCAAGGGACACCAAATCAAAACCAAACAAAAGCGAACATGAGAACTAACATACAAAGGACTCCCTAGTGGAGTCACCAACTTGTGATGCAGGAAAGTTTTCCCACTGTGGATAGAGGCAACCCCTCTAACCCTAGAGTGGGTGTAGTCACAGGAAAGACAAATCAACAATTGATTTCCTTAAATAGTCATCATTGGAGGGCTACCCTAAACCGGTGGTCGATGAAGTTCCATTGCACTACTATAGCTTCCACTTCCTTCTCTTCAATGAGTGATTAACCTAAAACAATACAAAGAAAAAATAACAAAGCACGTAATCGGGAAACAACAATGATCTATTTACTCGTAAAGTCAAGAAGTCATGAGCTATGAAGTAAATTACATACAAGACATAGGAAAACATCATTGATTGTATTAATAATGAATCAAGATCAATCTTACAACCAAGTCTTGATGTCACAATACTTCTTAGAGGGTCCAACCAGTATGTTTCTCAACCATTCACTCTTCAAGGATGAATCTCCAAACATACAATGTCTCTCTCTCACTCATAAGCTTTAACACAAAGTTAAGGGCACTCCACAACCTTCCACAAGCTATCAACAATCCCACACTTGTCACACCCACACTAGTTATCTATCAACCTCAAAAGCACTAGCAACACTGCCCAACCAAAGGAACTAACTAGTTAAAAAAACTAGCAACCATAGCAATGGTGAGTGATTTTATAGGAGAAGGAGCCTACATGAAATGAGGGAGAGGGAGATTATCCTAAATGGAGGCTGCACAAGAGGAAAATCCACCATCCCAGAGGCAGAAAGCCGACCCAAACTGACCCAATAACTAGCTCTAGAAACATCCATAAGGCCAACTATTTGAACTAATTCGCCAAATCTAAATCATTGTGGGTCATGAACTAGGGACTAGTAATGATGTTGCAATGATACAGTGCATGACAAAGAACCATCATGGATTTTAAGGGTTTACTAGCGATGATGCCGAAACTTAGTTAAAGAGTGTCAATCTTCAACATTAGAGAGAATTTGCTTAATCTTCTTATGTTGGTGGGAAGATATGAACATGTTTATTTGACACATCACACAGTAGAGGGACGGAGATGATGACAAATTACTGTGTAACTGATATATGTCAACGTATAGATATATCTATTTTTATATTGTAAAGATACTATGTGTTTGGTTTGAAAATATTATAAGGATGTATTAACATTTGTGTAGTTATATCTATATGTATATATGGTTTGTTATAACCATAATTGGTCTAGAATTTTGAACAATCAGATTAGTTTTTTTACTATGAATCGGGTAGTGAAGGAAAATAAAGATAGATTTTGCTAGGAGAAATAATGTGCCTTCTCAGATTACAAACCTTATCTCATTGAATTTATGTTTAGGTAATGCAGATTGTGTAGAAGTGTAACTGGAAATAGAAAGACACATAGCAACCCACTGGGTCAGTGGGACCCACAAAGGAAGCATTAAAATCATGCAAGGAACTGATAATACAAGCTTTGATCCTATAGATACACATGATTTCATAAGGAACCTGCTCTATAATTTCCTAGCAGTGAACCTAGCTTTACAAATCATAATTTTAGAAGTGATTTCGTTAATTTAACAAATGATCACATCAATTTGACAAGAAATGGGATACAAAGGTAGAAGAAACATTGAAACCATAAATACAACGATAATACAATATTTGAATTCAAGAATACTAATGATATTGTAAGCAACAAGCTCTACCATATTACTAGAAAAAAACAAAGAGATACAAACATTACTTTTAGTAGGGTTACAATTGAATAAGCCCCAAAATTGGAGATGCAAATGAAAATTTAAGCTATAGATTCAACGTTTTTACAAGCAACCAACTCAAGGATACCAAAGACATCATGACCCTCGATCTTGAAGTCAAAATATATAGTATTAATATGAATTGGGTAGTCAAGGAGAATGGAATCAAGCTCATGATTTGCACAACAAACAAATGCCAATATGCATATTTGAGGTGGAAATCATTTCCTGCTTATGAAGCTACATTATAATGTTTATTAGGATTGTACCACTTCAAAAAAATTAAGAACAAAAATGGTTATAACGTTCCTCTTGTTTCATAAAAAACCTACAACATGAAAAGTACATTATATTGATTTTTGTAGCAAAACATAAGGAATATTGTATTTTATGAGATTAAAAATGAAGTGGTTTATTGAATTTCTGGTTGTTAGTTATAAGCATTTGACATCCTAGACTGAGGGGACCAAGAATCGGTTATCACCTAATAAATTAAATTTATCACAATACTGATGAAGTGGAAACTACAATTAATCATGATATAAGTCTCTCATGAAATAATACAAATCTGAAAAAAAAATATCAGGGAAGATGAAAATGAGTTGAACTAGAAATAATTGACATAGAAGTAAATTTCTAACTAAGGAAGAAAACATCGAAGCCCATGTTCTGCACGTCAACTTTGACATAAAAATATTATAACCAAAGAAAACATATACACATAGGGAAATGAAGATCTAATCTTGTTGATGTGCTTCGGGGAATTGCTTATGCAAAAGCAGTATTCATCTTTCGGGCGATGTGGAGGTATATTTTCTTTCTTCAAGCTTCCACTCATAAGATTAATATATAAATTATTATTGTACCATGTAACATTAGTGGAATTAATTTTCGATATTTCACTTTAAGAAGTCAAGGGAATTTTGTAAAAACAAGGTTAAGAGTACAATAGAAAGTGTGTGTAAGGAATGATGTGCACACAAAGGGGCACAAACTTCCACACAAACAGTTTCTCTGCACACCTTTTCTCCCTTACTTCCCCCACCCCATTTCTCTACACCACACCATTTCTCTGCACAAAAAAATAACAACAATTTGATATTTAAACTATAATATTCCCCCAACATAATTTTGCAGTCGGCCCCCATTCCTTCCATCGAAAAAAGCCTCCTTGCTTACGTAAGGGACCTACAACCCTATTAGTTCTAACATCATTGGACACAAAAAAACCTTTTTTATGTAATTGACCTACAACCTTCTTAGTTATGACATCAATGGGAAAAAAAACGCTTGCTTATGTAAGGGACCTAGAACCTTGTTAGTTTTGACATCATTGGACAAATCTATAGTAGTGTGAGGCATATCAATGTTAGAGAACTTACCAATGAAACGACGACTTAGGAAGTTACCCTTTTTTTATAATTTAAGATGTCCTTTGAATCACTGAAAAATAGTGAAGATAAATCAGTCTCCATAGGGGGATTATGTCGCATATGGCTCCTTGGATAATGCAGACATAGAAATAACATTTACATAAATGAAAAAAATATTTCTAAATTTACGAAAAAATAGAAATATTCAACATTTTCCAAAAATATTTGTTAAAATTGCTAGAAATCCACAAAGTAATCAAGAGTCACCATATTTTTACCACATAAGAGAGTGGTATAGTCCCTAGCAAGGTACGAAATAATGAGTGTAACATGTTCCACCACATTATATTTAACGATCTTAACGGTCTACAAGTATTGATATCATCGATGCCAAAATGGAAACCCTTTACATAAAATTAAAAATACTAAATATATAATACTTGTAACTTCAAATATGGTTCTATATGTTGAAATAATTCAATTTCACAGTAATGAATTTCCACATTAAACAACACTTCAAACTTCTAAAA
>APFE030540775.1:114660-128466 GCA_000404065.3 Pinus taeda | reverse complement strand
CCATCGATCTGACCCCAGGTGCGCCCCTACCCAATGGACCAATTTATCGGCGATCTGTTCTGGAGAACAATGAAATCAGGAGGCAGATTCAGGAGCTCCTGGAGAAAGGTCACATCCGTCCGAGTTCTTCGCCCTGTGGGAGCCCAATAGTGTTGGTACAGAAGAAGGATGGTACGTGGAGACTCTGTATTGACTATCGGGCGCTGAACAAGATCACTGTCCGTAATAGATACCCGATCCCGCGGATTGATGACCTCCTAGACCAACTAAAGGGGGCGAAATATTTCAGCAAGATCGATCTGAAGTCAGGATATCACCAGGTGCCGATCGAGCCCTCAGATGTGTGGAAGACTGCCTTCAAATCCAAGGAGGGCCTCTTCGAATGGTTGGTCATGCCTTTCGGATTGACGAATGCTCCTGCAACCTTTATGAGGCTAATGGATGACATCTTGCGGCCATTCACCAACTCCTTTGTAGTAGTATACTTGGATGACATTCTGATCTTTAGCCAGAGTTGGGAAGAGCACCTTCACCACATCCGACAGGTTCTCCAAACACTGCGGCAACACAAGCTATGTGCCAATTTGGAGAAATGCACTTTTGGCATGACCGAGGTTCAGTATCTGGGATACATCATTGATGGACAGGGGGTGCATGTCGATCCAGCCAAGGTCCAAGTCATTCGGGATTGGCCCTCTCCAACCACTCTAACAGAGCTCCGCAGCTTTCTAGGTCTTGCCAACTTCTACCGCAGGTTTGTGTTGCGGTTTTCTCATATTTCGTGGCCCTTGAGTCAAGTCACCAAGGGCGGGGCAAAAGCAAAATTCTTTTGGTCTGAATCTCAACAGAAGGCATTCAGGGAGTTGAAGGATCGCCTCTGCACAGGCACCAGTGCTCGCGTTACCAGATTTACAACAACCATTTGAGGTCGAGACAGATGGCTCTGACTATGCTATTGGGGCAGTCCTTACTCAACATGGACATCTAGTGGCATATCACAGTGAAACACTTTCAGACACAGTTCGGAAGTACCCCACTTATGATAAAGAGATGTATTCCATTGCACAGGCCTGCCGACAATGGAAGCATTACATTTTGGGGAAGGAAACGGTCATCCACACAGACCACCAACCTCTAGAGTTCATACATACCCAAGGGAAATTGCAGAATGATCGCCATCAGAAGTGGTCTACATACCTGCAACAGTTTCACTTGAATATCAAGTATAAAAAGGGCAGCACCAATAATGTTGCAGATTGCCTCAGTCGACCACCGATCATGGCGCTAACCACCGTGCTCAATGCTTGCAGGCACGAGACTTCTGATTGGCCACTTCTCTACAATATCGACCTAGAATTCGGTCACACATACCAGACACTCTTAGAGGGTCGGCAGGTTGCAGATTTTCACCTCCAGGATGCCCTATTATGCCACCTCGGTCACCTTTGTGTTCCTTCAAGCGAGCGTGCCAAGATGATTTGGGAAGCACACTACAGTCAGGTTGTTGGGCATTTCAGGGTCGAGAAAACAGTGGTAGTACTGCAAAATTATTTCTATTGGCTTAATCTTCGACAGGATGTTGGGAAGTACATCCGATCATGTACTGCCTGTGCCATTGCCAAATCGGACATTAAGAAGCACGGCCTCTATACCCCGTTGCCTACCCCTAGTCGACCTTGGGAATCCATCTCCATGGATTACATGTCGGGCCTTCCTTCCACTAAGCATGGAAATGACTGTGTTTTTGTGGTCATCGACAGGTTCTCGAAGATGGCCATTATCATGGCCTGCAAGAAGAATATCACAGCAGAAGCCACTGCTAAACTCTTCTTTGAACGAGTGTGGGTGCACTTTGGGATCCCACAGTCTATCATCTCAGATCGGGACAGTCGGTTTCTTAGCACATTTTGGTCCAGTCTCTGGTCAATGCTGGACACCAGACTCATGAAGTCCACAGCCTTCCATCCTCAAACTGATGGCCAGACAGAAGTTGTCAATAGGATGATTGTGCACATTCTACGCATGTATAACTCAAAGAATCCACGCACATGGGACGAGAGCCTCCCCTATGGTCAACACAGCTACAACCGAGCTCTTCACAGCTCCACTGGCCATAGACCTTTTCAGCTGGGTTTGGGATTCCAGCCACTATGCCCCATTGATGTGGCCATGCCACTTGCAGCTACTCACATGAATTGCTCATGTCCAGTCCGAAACAGATAAGGCCACCAGCTTCATTGAGCGCATCCAAAATATTCGCCAGCAGGTCCATGACATTCTTGAGAAATCAAATGCCAAGTACAAGCAGCGACATGATCAACATCGGGTGCCACACAAGTTTCAGGTGGGCGACAAAGTCTGGTTGCATCTACAAAAGGAACGCCTTACTGGAGCCTATCGGAAATTAAGACCACTCCGATATGGTCCTTACACCATTACTAAGGCTATGGGAGACAATGCATTTGAGCTCAGCATTCCCCCATTCCTTGGCCTGCACCCAGTGTTCAATGTGGACCGCCTTCGGCCATACTTTCCACCATTACTAGACACATCCGACATTGCAGAACAACTCCAACCCACAGAATTAAATCCAGATTGCATGGAACAAGCTGCAACTGATCGGATCATGGACACACAGATCAAGAACACTCGCCAACAGAATATCCAACTGTATCGAGTTGTCAAAGCAGGCCAACTCCTTCAGCAGGGCAAGTGGTTCACCAGGGAACAGGTTCAGCAGAAGTTTCCTCATCTCATGGGGGAGCTCAACGCAATGGGGACCATTGCTTCCTAAGGGGGGAGGAATGATCCAGGTGGATGTTGGTGGCCACCCACCTATCCCATTTGGACCCCGACAACTGTCTCTTTCAGTTTTTCAGTTTCCTTAATTGTAGCACAACTTACTATATTTAGCAGTTTTTCGGGTCCTGAACTTTCAGAGCCATTTTGAGGCCCTAAACGACGTTTTTTGGGGAATCCAGGCGCAACATGGTTCCATCTAATGGACCGATGTTTCCCATTCCAACAATGATAGTGCTCGAATAGATCTTTCTAATGAGCTATTGTACGCGTCAAACAGAGATCATATGCTAAATTTATGACCCCGGGAAGTTGATGTACCGACTTACCCCCAAACGGGGCCCACAGTTTGGCGTTTCATCTCCTAGGGTTAGGTTTTGGAATGTTAAGGGTTTTTCATTGTTTATCAACAATAAATAGGCCTTCGAGCCTCATTGTAACACAGTTCAGAGGCATGTAGCCATCACATCTCTTCTCAGAGATAAGCTGCCATCGCCCTAGCTAGTTTCTTTCCATTTCTGATTGTAAGCATGTTTTAGTATTTTCCATTAATGAAATGAAGTATTATTTCCGCTGCATCTCTGTGCATATGGTTATCTCTGTAATTTGTTGCGTTCCTGTTTAAATCTGGATCATAGCTGGAGCAAGCAAGTAAGAACATCATCAAACGGGATAAGCGTGCTAAGAGGTAGGCCCTCTTGATTAGTTCTAACCTAAGGAAATCTTCCATAGAATGTATCTGTTGTGGGTAGACCCATTATCAGGCTAGAGGAATTTGTTTATGTCCGCACTTATAATTTTACTTCACCACAGTGAGCAAGGAAGGAGCAAGGGCAGGTGTTTTCATATCAAACTCACAAATAGGTATAGCAAAGGGACATGCTTACAAGCTTAATTTCCAATGTAAACATAATATAGTTGAATATGAAGCACTGATTTTAGGATTGCAAATTTTGAAGAGGTTGGGAGTTAAAAGAAATTTTGTACATGGGGATTCTGAACTCATCATTAATCAAATTAAAGGGGAGTACTTGGCTAAACACCCTAGATTAAGAGCCTACAAAAATGCAGTCTTAGATTGTCTGCAATGTTTTCCTGAATATCAATTGTCTCTTATCCCTAGAGGGCAAAATATCTTAGCTGATGCTTTGGCTACTTCAACCAGTACTTGTAAAATTCCATTCCATCCCAATAGAAAATATGAGGTTAAAGTGAAGCACAGGCCAACAGTCCCAGATAATGTAAGATATTGGCAGGTTTTTGGTAGAGATGAGCATGTAGAATCTTTTTTTTAGTTGAAAGAAGAGTTTGAGTGTGTACATATTGATGCAAATAATGATGTACATGAGAATATAAATGAAATAGTGTTGAATGATATGAATGATAATCCAAAGGAACTTAAGGTTCTATAATTGAAAGACAATGTGTTACCAATATGATTGTTGCCATTGGAAGAGATGTTTGATTTTAATGATGTAGCCAAAAAGCCAAAAATAGAACCTGTAGGAGCTAAGGTTGAGGAATGTAATATAGGTACTGAGGAAAATCCTAAGATTATAAAGTTTTCCAAATGCTTGCCTCCGAAAGAAAAACATGAATACATTGAGCTATTAAAATAATTTTTTGATGTGTTTGGTTGGAGTTATGAAGATCTAAAAGCATATGATACCAGTATCATACACCATACCATTCCCATCAGAGAAGACCAAAAACCCTTCAAGCAGAAATTAAGAAGGGTAAATCCAGTTTTGTTACCTCTGCTACAAAAGGAAGTTAAAAATATGTTTGATGCAAAAATCATTGTGCCCTTAAGATTTTCAAAATGGGTGTCTAATCTAGTGCTAACAAGAAAGAAGATAAGAGAAATAAGGCTATGTGTAGATTTCAGGAATCTGAACAAAGTTTCTCTCAAGGAAAACTACCCTCTACCTAAAATGGATCATATCTTACAAAAAGTAGTTGGTCCCAACAAAATTTCTTTGCTGGATGGTTTTTGAGGATATAACCAAATTCTAGTACATCCTGATGATTAACATAAAGCAACTTTCACTACACCTTGGGGGACCTTTATGTATGTAAAAATTCCCTTTGGCCTTATGAATGCAACGACCACTTTTTAGAGAGCAATGGATATTGCATTCACTGATGAAAAGGATAGGTTCATTGTAATTTACCTAGATGACATTACTGTATTTTCCAAAAAAGATGAAGATCACCTGTTTCACTTGAGGAAAGTTTTTGAAAAATGCAGGAATATGGTATTTCCTTAAACCCCAAAAAATATCTTTTTGGTTTAAAGGAAGGAAAGCTACTTGGTCACATTATTTGAAAAAAAGGTATCAGAATAGACCCCAATAGAGTTGAAGCCATAATGAAGATTGACCCTCCCAGGAACAAAAAAGAAATCAGTCTTTTATTGGTAGGATCAATTTCCTAAGAAGATTTATTCCAAACCTAGCCGAGATCTTTTGAGCAATCACAAATAAGTTGAAGAAATATACTGAGATAAAATGGAATAGCGAGGCTAAGAAATCCTTTAGTGAAGTAAATGTAGCTTTGACAACTGCTCCTGTTTTAATTAGCCCTAATTTTACTAAATATTTCATGTTTTTCTCTTTTGCATCTGAACACACTATTGCAGTAGTTCTGTTGCACAAAAACAGTGAAGGATTTGAACAACCGATAACTTTCTTCAACAGAGCTTTAAGAGATGCCTCCTTAAAGTACAATATCATGGAAAAACAAGCCTTTGCTATAGTAAAGGCACTGGAAGACTTTAGGGTGTACATTCTACATTCCCATATAATTGCATTTGTTCCAAGTGTTGTAGTGAAAGATATCCTCACTCAGACTAATCCAGATGGGAAAATAGGCAAATGGATTGTATTGATTTTAGAATATGACATTGAAGTAAGACCTACTAAGTTCATCAAAGGTCAAGGAATGGCTAAGGTAATGGCTGAGTCAAATTTCCATGCACTAGACATAAATTTTACAGTTGCACTTGATGGACAAGAAGAGTTGGCAACTCCATAGGTATCAAAAGCGTTTGCTACCTCTCCCTAGTATGCAGATATTATCTTTGTTTTACAAAATTTACAAGCTCCTCCTAGTTTAACAAAAACAAAAGCTAGATTTCTCAAGTTAAAAGCTATGAAATTTTGCATTTTAGATCATAATGTGTATTGGAAGGTTGCTGGGGGTATTTTGCTAAATTTTTTATTGAAGGATGAAGCAAACAAGGCCACAGAGGAATTTCATCAAGGAGATTGTGGAGGACATTTATACTGGAATACCACAACCAACAAAATCCTAAGAGCTAGTTTTTATTGGCCTACCTTTTTTGCAGATCGTTATAAGAGAGTTTCATCATTCCATTAGTGCCAAATCTTTGAAGGCAAGAGAAAAAAATTACCCTTACCTTTAAAGCCCATTTTAGTTGAGGTTCCTTTCCAACAATGGGGTCTAGATTTCATTAGAGAAATCCATCCAAGATCCTCAACTCAACATAGATGGATTTTAACAGCCACTGACTACTTCAATAAGTGGATTGAGGCCATTCCAACCAAATAGGTTATAGACACTGTAATCATTCAATTTTTAGAAGGTAATATTATTTCCAGATTTGGATGTCCACATAAAATCATTACTAAAAATGTTGTTGCTTTCAAATCAAAGAGAATGATTGTTTTTTACCACAAGTATCACATAAAGTTAGGACACTCTACTGCTTATTACCCACAAGGGAATGGGTTAGCTGAGTCTTCTAATAAGAGTTTAGTCAACATTATAAATAAACTATTGCAAGAAAATAAAAAATCCCGGCACAAGAAGTTGGTTAATGCTTTGTGGGCTGACAGACGTAGCACTAAGAAATCTATTGGAATGTCTCCTTTCCAATTAGTATATGGAGTGGATGCATTTTTTCCTACTTCCTTGAGAATCCCCGTGCTAAAATTATTGCAGGAATCACAAGTGGAGCCAAATTATGTACAAAGAAGGATAAATCAAACAATACAGTTGCAACAAACTAGGGAGGAGTTAGATAATTCATGACAAAATAAAAAAGATCCATGACAGAAGGACCAAAGTAGATGACTCCTAATTAGATGACATTGTGTTGATATGGGAATTAAGAAATGAAGAGAAAGGTAAGGATGGGAAATTTGTCAGTTTGTGGAAAGGACCCTATAAAAGTGAAGCTTTCCAAGGTAACAATGCATTCTTTCTGAAAGAATTGACTGGAGAAGGACTGCCAGGAGGACCTGTCAATGGCAGAATAGTCAAGCACTATTTTCTTCCAGAATAGATAAGTTTCTCATTCAAGTCATTGTAAATATAATTTTACTACAAGAGAGGGTGGCTAACATTAGGAATTGAAGCCCGAAGAGAAGGCCCTAAGCTTCTGGTGAGTTGCTGCCAGTATTTATAATAACAACAGGTAATCAATTCAGTTGTTGAATAAGAAAAAGATACCCAATGGATAAAGGCTACTAATTTACAATGTTTTTGGCACCTCACAGGGAGGATGCCATCCCCATTGGAGCCACTGTTAGGGTCCTATAAACTATAGGATCAATTGATGATTACTTGTTGATTTTTATGTTATGAGATGTTGTAAATAACACTTCATTCTGCAAATTATTTTCAATGAAAAAATAGAAAAATAAAAAAATAAAAATAAAAATAAAAAGGGGATATAAAAAAATTGATATATGTATGAAAAAAATAGATAAATATTAAAAAAAAATGATGAAAAAACCCATTAGAAAATAAAAATGTGTGTTGCTAGTTTAAATGTCGTATTAGTTGTTTAATAATTGAGTTTGATTAGTTTAATAACACAGGGTAATCACGATTAATTAAGTGTTAATAAAGATATTTTTGATACGTCACTTTTTGTCGTTATGTAATAATGCTCAAGCTATAATTAATGGTCGTGATCTAACCTGCCCAGATCAACGTCGAATGATCACTTCGGACCCCCAAGCCCCTTCGATAGTTAATCAAGGGGGGGAGGGTGTGAAAAGAAAATTTCCCCATTACAACTTTGCAACATGGCACTCTCTTGCGGACCACTCACCCCCCCTCCGAAATCCACCTTTCCCCTCTTCTCGCCTAATAGTAACCATTAACCCCGCTCCCTCCACTCCATTCTTCTCCCACCACATGTCATATCACCTCCACTCTGCTCCCGCTAGATGTCTCATCCCTGTACCTGTCATATAACCGTTAAGTGTCTGTTTTAACATACACTGATTTCTAGATTAATGAATCCTCTCCGTCAAACAGATAGCTCTCAACAATACAATGATCTTGCTAATAAAATAACCCCTAACCTCGTTTAGTCGACCTTTCCTCTACACTCCCGTGACAGTGAATGCTTGCTACTGTTAATGCAACCTCATCAAGCCAAATACTGTTCCTCCGACCACTCCCGGGTAATTACTGTTTTCATCTCATTTCCTTAAAAATGTCTTCTAAAGGTAAATCAAAAGCCACAGGGGAAAACCCTGTGCTTCCCCCTGTGATTGAATTAGACCATCAGCCATTAGTGGATGAACATTATAAAAACTCCAAAACCAGTTGTGAGTTCAACCTCTACGAACTCCACAAATGGTTAAAATAAAAATTTCTTGATCTCAGTGACGAATTGATTTTGTGGGATTCCTTCCTACCTCAAATTTTTTTCCCCAAACCCATCATTTTCCAGAATTTGTCTTATGGTGCCATTTCAAGTACATACCCAGTCAAAGGGAAATTGTTGCTTAGAACAATGACATTTTGTTGACAATTAGCCTTGACTCCATATGCCAAAGGCTTCAGATCCAAAATTCGGCCTCTTTGAAACCCTTTTCAGTAGATTCCCTCATGCAAACAGGTTAATGTTTACATTTTTGCAAGTAGTATAGCCTTTACATTTCTGCAATTAGGGTTAGAATTTACATTTAATCAAGAAACATTTATATTTCTTGCAAATAGAGTAACATTTCCATTTTTACAATTAGTTTAGGTTTGATTTCATGATATTCACTTCATTGCATCAGATAAACAAAATAAGGACACATTGCATGATGCACATATAGTGCCGACACCTCTTAAGTTTGTATGAACCCCGAATTGATAATTTAAGTTGGTAAGAGTTGGGAGTTGCATCGTTATTGCTGTAATACTAGGGCTCATCAACTGTCTAGGATAGGAGAACAGTGGTTCTCAAGGAAAGTGGCCAATCCTGAAGCCAAGGCCATATTTTTATAGGAAGGAGAAGAATTGAGGTCCAAGGACAGGGGTTTTGCTAGAACATCTCTTCCTCGCCCTTGGGATGATTTATCCCTCTTCATCCAAAAATTCATTACCTGCGATAGTCATTTTGGGATTATTTTCAATTATCACTTCCAATTGTTGGCACGCCACACACATGAGGACAAGGTGGTTAATTAATTCACCATACTACTTGATGAAGCCATTACAACACATGATAGAGGTTGTGAAAGGGGAAAACATCCAGAAACTTTCCTCACTAACCATGCACTCATTAAATTAATCATCATGCATTCATTACAGAGACAAGGACGCTCGTGGCATGGTTTGATAATGAGACCTTGTGCTGGTGTGAGTGAGGAGCATGAAGGGAGTGATGAAGAAACACCCAATGCTAATACAACACCAAATACTGAAGCAACCCCAAGAATTGAAGCAACACCAAGAATTGAAGCGACACCTAGCGTTGAAAAAACACTCATTGATAAAAACTTCTACATCTTCTAGGAGAAAGATAACCACAACCTCTAAGTAGAGCAGGGCAGATACATCTCTTATGCCTAGTTGACGAAATCCTAAGAGGCGGAGTTCCATTAGAAAGACCATTATTTCATCCTAGTGAGGAAAGGAGATGTAGATAGAAGAACCTATAGTGGTGTCTAGTGAGTCATCAGAGGAAAATCAAGGCGGGTGCTTGATTGTAGAGGAAGTGTTAGAGGAGGAAGTTGCTAGAAATGTAGTTGTGCCTGAAACTAGAGCTGAGAAAGTAAAAAATCTTGAACGGGCCCGAGGAGTCTCAGAAAAGGTAAAGGTGTAGAAAAGGAAAATGAAATGGCCAATTGGTGGAATAATCCCTAAGAAAAGGGCACAAGTAGCTGTTACATGAGAAGAGACTCAAAAACCTACTGCTACAGCTAAAGAGGAATGTGATGACACAAAGAAAAGTAGGAGAATTTTGCAGAAGAAGGCCCCTCTATATATGAAATCATGGCTTTTATACTAGAACTTGAACGAGAACCAGAGAAATAATAAAATACAAAATAACTAATAACATAAGAGCAGATAGAAGAACAAGAAGCTATTACTTCACCAGGTAAGATGGAAATTAACCCCCTCGTTCAAATTGAAAATCTGAGAAAGGAAAATGAGAAATTAAAGAAACAAATTCCTTGGTTAAGGACCACATCCCTTTAAAGAAGGAAACTGGATTAAATATGTTGGCAAAGGCTATATAAATGGCATCATTTATTGTCATAGAGAAACTTTGCAAGGGTTGCCAACAAATTCTTGATGAAGCATAAATCATGGAAGTTGTTAATGTTTAAGTAGGAGTGAAAGTTGGGGAATAGGATGAAGAATTTTGACTTGCTATTCCACAAGAACCTATTGATGACATTGTTGTTACATAAGAACCAACAGGTAAAGCAGAGAAAGAAGAAGAAAATTAATTTACTATTCCACAAGAACCTGTTTAAGATGTTGCTGTTACACAAGAACCAACAACTGAAATAGAGCAGAATAGAAATAAAAGACTTCTATTTCATAAGAACCTATTGATGATGTTGCTATTACACAAGAATAAACAGTTGAGATAGAGCAATAGGAGGAGAAAGGGGATAAAAAATAGGATGCTAAAACAACATCTGAAACATCTCACGTTAAATATGGAGATTTAATGAGGATAGGAGAGAAATGGGAGAAATTGGAAATATTTCCCAAGGATGAAGTCATTTTTTAAAATAATCATGAGGAAATGGTCAATAAGATTAAGAAAGAGTGGGATGAAAAATTAAGAATTGAATATTTTTTAAAAATTCAGAAGGAGAGGAATCAAGCAATTAAGCAGGGGAAGGAATTACAAGGAGAATTTAAGTTGTTACAATAAGAAAAGGAGTTCATCTATGAGCTCATTAATGGTTTAATGTGTGATAAGATTCCTTCCCCTTCTTAACCTTTATATTTTTATGAAAAACATTACCTCTTCCAATTAACAACCCTTAAGGAAAAACAACCATATAAAACAAGGTAGATACAAGACTTCTTGAAAACATTTCAAAGTGTTAATTTCTCAGAACAAAATTTGTTGTGCCAGTTGTATCTACATGATTTTAATTGCTTTGGACATAAATCATTTTATTGTACACCCTATGTGGGAGATGTACAACTCAGGTACTTTGTTTCTTTTTTGCAAAATTAGATAGGTTGGAAAGCTTCCTATGATACTATAACAACTAAGGAGGGATAGGTAGAAATGTGTATTTAAGGAGAATGTGGTTTAGTTGAAAATGTTACACATAAATAAAATAAAATATGGCAATTACTTGCCATAAAGGCACTGCTAATGGATCATCGAGAATCAATTCTATGGAGATGCTAGAGAAATATACAAGGAATGAGAACTGGTGCCTTAGAAGACATCAAGTTGAGCTGGGATCTTTCCTGACAAGAATTGAATGAAGAGGATCCCTATTGCTATTAGAATTTTGAGCAAGCACTTTCCAAAGTTCATCAATATGTTGACTCTATTAGGAGAAGTGGTGCAAGTTGGATAAGACTTAGATTCAAATTCCCTCTTGTTTTCTTGCCCACCTATTAGTATCAACATCCATATTGTATTGTGATAAGACTTGGGATGAATAATTGGTCATTTCTTGAGGATACAGGGCCAGAGGTGAAGAAGTGGTAGGAACTTACAACGTCACACAACCTCACTCTCAGCATGTTAGGGATCAGTGACATGAGTCTACATGAGGACATGCAAAAGCTTAAGCTGGGGGGAGATGCTAGGTCACAAAATTGTCATATTTTTCCTACTTATTTTTCTATTTATTTTATTCCTTTTTGACCAATAAGACCATATCTTATTATTGTAGAAAACGTCCCTTATTCACCTAAGTATGTCCTTTTTCACTTGTTGCTTGCTTAGTCTAATTCTACTTATAATTTGGCATTAGAACTACTATCTTAGACTACTTTTTATCATAACACTAATTTATGGGCTGTTTCATGTTTGAATGGTCCGTCGAAGTTTGTTGCTACAATATTACATTTCAATTCCTCTACTGATTTGAATTAAACGTTCCATGAGTTGTTTTTATTACAGACAATTTGTGTAAGCATGTGTTCCCTTCTGTAATCAGACCAAATCTAGAAGCACATCAAAGTCAAGAGAACAACTCGTCATTAGAAGATATTTATTGATCTAAAAATGGGGCACTAAAGGCTTCTTATGAGCTTACAAGAACCTCTCCCACTTCCAAAGCTTAAATATTCCCAAGACTTTATGATTAAATAATTGCGGAATTGATAAGTGCTTGAAAATATAGCTATATGCTTATGTTTGTTTTAAAACTGTTTATGTGCTGTAAATTGATTTGCTTAAGCTGGTATAAAATACATATTGTTAGCACTTGGAATTCACCTAGGCTGAGATAGACAAACTCTCAAGGCTACATCAAACCATTTCACCTCGTAGCTAGCCCTACGAGGTATGAGAAGGCTCTCTCGGGTCAGATTCGGTAGATCTTTCAATATGATGAGTTGACCCAATTAGGAATAAAGATTTTAGGCTAGTAAATTGATTAAGGGGGGTTGATTTAAAGATTTTGGTTTTTTGGTGGCAATTGGAGGGAGTGCAATTCAGGGTGCGGGGATTGAGCACAGTTTTTGCAGGGGAATCTTTGGGGCAAGGTAGGAGTAAGTGTTGATGCTTTAATCTGAGATGGATGATCAGGGATGATAGAGAAGGAGCTAGAGAGGGCAAACTACCATTTGAGTCCTCTCTAAACAGTAGAAAACATAAATTTTGAACAAACTAAAAAGCTGAGCATGTCAAAGCATGTATTCAAACTTTACAACTTCATCTGTCCAAATAGAAGCAAAAGAGAGATGTTGAATACATAAAAAAAATTACAATAACATGTAGAGAACACACCATCAACACTACAATCCACATGAATCCACAAGGATGTCTGCAAAACCCTGGCCTTCTTCCTCTTGAAATTGCAAAGATAGATGTACAATATACAATGAAACTTTCTCCCACAAGAGTCCAACCTTCCAACCTCTCAAAATGACTAAGAAAACACATAAAATAGGCAAGCTAACCTCTTCCCTTGCCTCTAGGGGTCGAGCTCATCCTTCTAGGAGCAGTTTGAACTAATTCCAAACTAAGCACTAGATAATAGGCAGCTCAAAAACTTGCCTCTATTACTTAGCTAACTGATTCATGCATTAATTATTCACTTTTTACATCAAGGAAGCTTCTAGAAGAGTAAAGAGAGATAAAATCTATCAAAGTGCCATGAAAATTTACATTTATCCATCATCTACAAGTAAAAATAATCAACCATAGCAAAACAGTGTTTTTGACCCAAAAAAAAAACATCAATTCTGGCAAAGTTGCTCTCATGTCCGCGCCCCTTGTCTCCGTTGTCCGCGGCACCTTTGCAGCAACTTTTGAGTGGGTTCCACTGGTCCAAATCAGATGCAAGATGGCTCATTGGAAAGCTTGGTCTGTCTACTTTCCATCCCAAGTGGAATTTCTGAATTTGGAGTTGTTTGCCCCCTCAAAAACCATTTCTCCCAAGGTCACTTTCTGCAACTCAAAAAGTGGGCAGAAAGTCATTTTTTTGATGTATTTTGAGCTTTTGGAGGCTCAAATCTCAAAATCAGGCTTCTCCCAAGTATTGGTAATTTTTCTCTTTGCATGCCCTTTCCAAAAATGCCACGTTTTCAAAATTCCGA
>APFE030540775.1:88659-114640 GCA_000404065.3 Pinus taeda | reverse complement strand
ACTGCTCTGAAACATCATTTGAGTGAAACTTGCCCCGATGTGTGAAACAAGGAATTTGGTCGAAACGAAGCGAAATGAAGGGGATAGGGGGCTTCTAAATTCTTGGGGAAATTTTGGGGAGTGGGGAGGGATGTTAGGAAGCAGGGGAAAGTGGAATCACAGATATTGAGTGAGGGGAAGGGGTCCAAAAGGGCAAATCACAGGCCAAACCTAGAAAATTGCCGTTGTAGCTAGAAACTAGGGTTTGTGCAAAAATGAGGAATTTGGGGGATCTGAGTGTTGGGAAGTGTTTGATAAGGTAAATTAAGGATAGGGAAAGGTGTATGAACATCAGGAAACAAGTTTTGCCGATGATTTGTCCGCCCAAGAGAAACTGCCTTCAAAACCCTAAGAGAGGGAAATGAAATGACCTTGCGTAGGTGCCACTGAAGCATGAACAAGGTGTAAAATGACTCATTAGACACTGAGATGATAATGAAACCCTATGAATGATGATAGACTCAGCTGAATAATGACATAGATTGGCATTTGGGCAACTTTGAAAAGAGTGAGAGCAAACCCCTAGACCTAATGCCTAGTAACCAAATTTTGCTTGAAGACTCACTGAAATGACAAAATTTGACCTTGACACTTCAAAATCACTTTGTAAGAGCATATTTGATCACTGGAGGAAGGCTGGAAAGACTGACACTAACACATATGACAGTAATTAAAGTAGAAAATAAGCAACACATGCATAGTAGCAAGATGTAGCAATAAAACAACACACATAACAACAATATTAATTTGGAGTTCACCCAAAACTCTTGGGCTACGTCTCCTTGAGCTCTAGTCAACTCGACTAGGCTCTCTGGGATTATGGCAGTAGTTCTTTTACAAGCTCCACGATCAACTCCACTGGTTTACACAGAACACAATGGGCTTAGAACACCATCTCACCCCTGGCTTTGAAGCTCTCGGCTTTCTGGCTCTGTCTCTGGCTCTGACTCTTGGCTCTCGGCTCTGGCTCTGGCTCTGACTCTTACTCTTGGCTCTCGGCTCTGGCTCTGACTCTTGCTCTCGGCTCTGGCTCTGGCTTCTCTGAGCTCTCTCTCAGCCTCTGCATGCATCAATGGTTCGCTCGACCTCCAAGCGACCTTTAGCAACTTTTCTGCTTGTCAATCATGCTCTCTGGCTTTTTGCTCTCGTAGCTAACAACTCTCCTTCAGCGACCTCCAACTCTCACCAACCCCTGTCAATTGGGCCTTCTGGCTCCTTTGAGGCATTTTCCTGGCTCTGCGGCTTCCCCAACCATTTATCTGCATGTCATTACTCTCCTGCAGCTTTATGGCTTCTCTACGCGTTGTCTGTTCAACCGGCCATCTAGATCTGTGGCTCTGTGGCTTCTCTGCACGTTGTCTGTTCGATTGGCCATCTAGATCTGCGGCTCTGTGGCTTCTCTGCACGTTGTCTGTTCGACTAGCCATCTGGATCTGTGGCTCTGTGGCTTCAAATGCATCATTGTCTGCCAAAAATGCCTGCTTGCAGCGTGGCACAATGATAAGGGGCCGTTACAGAGGGATCGGGGCCTTCTTCCAGGAAAAAACCCAAAAATGGAGAAAAATCCAATACACAGATTTTTTCGAAATTACACTATCGGGAGTGAATTCCGGACTTGAAATTCCATATCGCCCCTACAACCCTATCGGGTCTGCTGTTAGTCGCAATATCGCTATCGCATCATCTCATGGCCAAAATCCCAAATAAACAGGATAACACAGAAAATCCAAATTCTCCAACTTCAAAAATTATGTAATTGGGCTTATAATCCCCATCGGGTCTGGCCCTTATCGCTTATCGCAATCGCATTAGCCCTGCTATCGTGGATCACCGATTGCTGATCGTCGATTTAATCTGGACCTTTGATATGATCCCTGATCGGACGGTCTATATCACATCGCATATCGTATCGCATCAGCCCTTTGTGTCAGGGATCACCGATCTCCTGACCACCGATTTAATCTTGGCCGTTGATCTCATTTCCAATCCGATGGCTGAGATTGCACGCCGCGGATCGGCAATCGCATGTTGCATATGGTATCGGCCCCTTTTAAATCGTTGCGATACGATGTTGCGATGTGATATATCGCAATCGCATGTCACATAGTATCGGGGTTCCTTCCCTTATCTCATATCATCGTCGACGCCGACCCGCCGATGCCGATATCAGTGATCGCAATGTCGCATCGACCCGGGGTCGTTTCCTTATATTATTTGCATATGCTTGCCTCTGACCCGATATGTCGGGGATCGGTAATCGGGGTTCTCTTCCGCCTCCACTTTAAGTCCACCTCTTAGACCATTTCGATGCGATTTTCCTTTATAAAGCCTTTTAGGCCATTTTTTGAAGATTTTGCCTCTTTTTCAAGGGACAATGGGCAACTTATTTCTGCGATAACTTCTGCATCCGAGGTCCATTTTAGCCCGTTCAAATTGCAGTAGATTCAAAATGAAAAGATCTACGTAATGGGAATATTTCCAAGAGCATCCTTAGACTTTAATTTTCCTCTATGAGGAACACTTAGACTTAAAAGTCTATCCAAAATCTATTTTGGATCACTCCTTCCTACTAAAGAATTTTTGGTCTCTAAAAGACTGATATACTGATATGAACAATAAATGAGAGTAACAACACCCTCTTCTTTCAACCTCCACACACTTGCCTTGCATAGTACCTCTGAACCAAAGCCTTTGACCACTTTCCTTCCTGGATGTGCTGGTCCTCCTGGGAAGAATTGCCTTCCTCCTTGACTTCATGCAGAACTCTTGTTGAGATGGTTACAGAAGGTAGTTTTAACTTCTTTGCCTTGATCATTGATCCAAGGTGGCTCAAACCAATGTGAAGTACATCTGCTCCACAAAATTTTCATTTGTACCTGTTTGAAAAGCTGCCAACAACAACTATTAACAACAACAGAATACAGACAACCACTGGATGGCCTAAACTCCTGCTTCAACAAAAGAAACATATTTTCACATCTTGTGAATACCTCCATGTCTTACATCTGCATACAAATGATGGACTAGATAACAAGCCCACAAAACATGCCTTTAAAAACAAATGACCCTTCAAGTCAAGCATGTAGAAAAATACCATTATGACTCTTTTTCAAAAGATGAAACACTTCATCATTATCTCCATTTTGGAGACCAAGTTAACTTCTCCCAAGTCAACATTACATGCATGTTTAAAACAATCATCCCTTCAAGCTAATTACACATACATGTTCGAATACAAGGAAATCATCAACATCCCTATGTTCTTGCACATCATTCTCATGCATGCATTTCATCCTTCAAATTTCGCTTAAGCACACTGTACTTTCAAAGTTGAAATGAACATAATGTTGCAACAACAAAGTGAGTCTCCTACTCAACTTTTTCCCATTCACCTTCTTGGTAAAATCCTGCAACTTGCATTCCATTAACAAAGAAATGCAAATAGATGCAAAATAGACATGCAACCTTAATTGGATAAGAACTCTAACCATTTCTCACCAATCCCTTTTCAAAGGTCTTTCCTTTGTCTGCACATCAACATCAACATGTGAATCATCCTGAGACACATCATTAATGGAAACTTCCTTTCCATTTCTGCCATTTTCTCTTTCCACCTTCTTCAACTTTTGTGGAAGCATTGATGGATTCAGAGTCCAACACTTTTCAGCAAGATGCTCTTGCTTCTGGCAGTAAGTGCAACACATGTGCATCCTCTTGACAACATGACTTGCCTTGTCCAATGGACCTTTGGCTTCTTGCTTCCTTTCCTTCAAAATTTTCCTGCATGTGGCTATCCTCTTCCAACATCTAGAAACATTATGGTTATCCACACCACAAAAGGAACATGCAATTCTTTTCCCATACCTATATTGAAATTTATCATCCTTTGCACAATCAAAAGGAGAATGTTGAGAACCAGATTTATACCTTTCTCTTTCACCTTTATCGCCTTCATGAGGAGGTGAAGCAAGTGAAGAAGTGGATCCGTTTGGAACACCATCAATCTCTTCAAGGTTGTTAGAGTCTCCACAACTCTCTGGTTCAAGTGTGTGGTTTTGAACACCTGCATCTTGCAAATGATGTTTCAAGCTATTGCATCCTCCTGAATACAATCTTCACACTCTTGAGGTAGAGGACCTAAAATGGAACTCCTTTTGGGAACTGTTTCAATGGCCTTCATGGCAGCTTTGGAACTTCCTCCATAAGACTTTCCATAGCCAAGACCCAGATACTTAGGCCTTTCCTCAACCATTATTGGCTCAAAAATACCTTGTGCATGTTTACCTAAGCCTTTTCCCTCATATCCCATCTTGGACATTAGCTTGAAACCTATGATCTAGTATGTTTTTCAAAAGAACCAATATAAGCATTCTTAGAAGAATTTGAAGACAAACTGGAATGGTTTACCTCTTCTTCAAGCTGATACTTGACCAAGGCTTCTTTGGCAACAAAGAGTTGTGACTCCAACTCATGCATCCTTTTCACGTTCATATTTGCAATATGAAGTTGCCTCCCCATTCCCTACAATTTGTCAGAAAGCAACTGCTTCTCTTCCTCCACGAAATTCAACTGCTTTCTAAGTATGCTGCTCTTCCTTCCATCCTCATACATTTCTCTCAACATGTCCATCATGATGAACCAGTCTTGCTTCATGTCTCCATCAAAGAGTCTTGTGATGAAGGAGGAATTTTAGGATACACTTGTAGAAGTTGTCATTATGCCAATGAACAAAAGGACTTCAAACAATATTAATAAAGAGCTTATTTAAGCAACCTTTTGCAAAAAACCTCTTGTGCTTCAAGGATTGCTTTGAGCTCCTTTGGGATAGAAGAATGCCTTCAACCCTTCTTCCTTCTTGTCCTTCCTGGACTGAGCTATCAATAGATTTCCCTTCACCTCTACAAACTCAAACAATAGTTAGTCTGCAAACAAGCATACAATCAATCTCTGACTTTTTAAACACCTTTCAGACAAGCAATCTTTGATCTGTCAATCAAGCATTTTGATGTAACCTTCTTTGAAGGTGGGGTTAACCAATCTTAAGCTCCGATACCACCTGATCTGAAAATGGGGCACTAAAGGCTTCTTGTGAGCTTACAAGAACCTCTCCCACTTCCAAAGCTTAAATATTCCCAAGTCTTTATGATTAACCAATTGCGGAATTAATAAGTGCTTAAAAATATAGGTATATGCTTATGTTTGTTTTAAAACTGTTTATGTGCTGTAAATTGATTTGCTTAAGTTGGTATAAAATACATATGACAGTAAGTAAAGCATCAAATAAGAAACACACACATAGCAACGAGATGTAGGAATAAAGCAACACACATAACAACAATATTAATTTGGAGTTCACCCAAAAGTCTTGGACTACGTCTCCTTGAGCTCTAGTCAACTCGACTAGGCTCTCTGGGATTATGGCAGTAGTTCTTTTACAAGATCCATGATCAACTCCACTGCTTTACACATAACACAATGGGCTTCGAGCACCATCTCACCCCTGGCTCTGGAGCTCTCGGCTTTCTAGCTCTGGCTCTGGCTTTGACTCTTGGCTCTCGGTTCTAGATATGGCTCTTCATCTCTGGCTTCTTTGAGCTCTCCCTCAGCCTTTGCGTGCATCAATGGTTTGCTCAACCTCCAAGCGACCTTTATCAACCTTCCAACGACCTTTAGCAACTTTTCTGCTTGTTAATCGTGCTCTCTGGCTTTTCGCTCTCGTAGCTAACAGCTCTCCTTCAATGACCTCTAGCTCTTGCCAACCCCTATCAATTGGGCCTTCTGGCTCCTTTGAGGTATTTTCCCGGCTTTGCAGCTTCCCCAGTTATTTCTCTACATGTCATTACTCCCCGCGGCTCTGTGGCTTCTCTGCGCGTTGTCTGTTCGATTGGCCATCTGGCTCTGCAGCTCTGTGGCTTCAAATGTATCATTGTCTACCAAAAATGCCTGCTTTCAACATGGCATGGTGATCAGCGGCCGTTACAAAGGGATCGGGGCCTTCTTCCAAGCAAAAACCACAAATGGAGAAAAATCCAATACACAGATATTTTTCCAAAATTACACTATTAGGCGTGAATTCAAGACTTGAAATTTCATCAAATTGCCCCTATAACCCTATCGGGTCCGCCATTAGTCGCAATATCACTATCGCATCATCACATGGCCAAAATCCCAAATACACGGGATAACATAGAAAATCCGAATTCGTGGACTTAAAAAATTATGTAATCGGGCTTATAATCCCCATCGAGTCTGGCCCTTATTGCTTATCGCAATCACAATCGCATTAGCCCTGCTATCGGGGATCGTCGATCGCCGATTTAATCTGGACTGTTGATCTGATCCCTGATTAGATGATCCAGATCACATTGAATATCACTATCGCATTGGCCCTTTGTGTCGGGGATCGCCGATCTCTCGACTGTCGATTTAATCCTGGCCGTTGATCTCATTTCCGATCCGGCTGTTGAGATAGCACACTGTGGATCGACAATCACATGTTGCATATGGTATCGCCCCTTTTATATCGCTGTGATACGATGTTGCGATGCGATATATTGCAATCACATGTCACATAGTCGCGGGGTTCCTTCCCTTATCTCATATCATCACCGACGCCGATATTAGCGATCACAATGTCACATCGGCCCGGGGTCCTTTCCTTATATTATTTGCATATGCCTACCTCCAACTTGATATGTCGGGGATCGGTAATCGGGGGTCTCTTTTGTCTCCGCTTTAAGTTTGCCTCTTGGACCATTCCGATGCGATTTTCCTTTATAAAACCTTTTAGGCCATTTTTTTGAAGATTTTGCCTCTTTTTCAAGGGACAAAGGGCAACTTCTTTCTGCAATAACTTCTGCATTCGAGGTCCGCTTTAGCCCATTCAAATTGCAGTAGATTTAGAATGAAAAGATCTACGCAATGGGACTATTTGTAGGAGCATCCTTAGACTTTGATTTTCCTCTATGAGGAACACTTAGACTTAGAAGTCTATCCAAAATTCATTTTGGATCATTTATGGATCATCCAGATCATGTGGTTGAGATATTTTGTAACTTTATTTGTAATTAAAGGAAACTATTTTAGTTTCAACCCTTCCATGGAAATTGTTATATAACTGTTAAGATATATTTCTAATTTAAGATCACATGAGAATTAAAATATTCTCATGATGATATTCTCATTGTAATTAAGATATATAAAATAGAAGACTATTTGCTGGCGACGGATAGAGCGAAGAATTAGAGAATATATTTGGAAGGGGGAGAACACCAAAGCTTTGTAATCCTAATACTTTTATTAATTCATAATATTAAATTTATGGTTCAATAATTTCCCTTGAGTAGTCCGTGTGTTTTTGAGTGCACCAACCCCTGTTGAGGAGGAAGGGACCTCCTTCTTAGTAGGGATCACTGGTTAGTTACAGTTGAATACTTAACTGCATAAATATTTATCAGTTATATGATTGTTGTTACTATTGTTGTTACAACTAATTCTGTGTGTAATTTTTAATTGATTGCAGTAAGCTTTATATGGTGTGACAACTTATGTCCTGGACCAGTCCCTCAATTTAATGTGGCAGTGAATTATTTGCTTTGTTGTTACAATTTGGATTGCACTTCTTTTTATGTGTGCATATTGAATGAGTGATGGTTTTCAGGAGTGATGTGAGAGTGGTTGAATGATAGAGTATCTTATTTTGCAGTATTTCCTCGCATAGAATCTGTGTGGAGTGTGTGCAATGACTTTGGGTTGAGATTATTTTATACTAGTCTTCATCTACCCTAGCAGATAATTTGCGCAGCATTATTGTAAAAGTTAAAGCCCATTTGGATCGATAATTAAATTTAAGAGTCGGTATGTTACTCTGATTCAAAGGAAAAATAGTTTCACCTCACAATATGGATGCTCCAGTTTAAGGTAAGCATGATATCCACAATAAATACACTTACAAAAATTACTTGAGTGCCTCAAAAAAACCTTGAAGATGCAAGCTAGATATCCATGGTATCCATGAACATTGGGAGTAATTCGAAGTTCCATATGCAGGAAGATCATGTATCATAAAAAATTAGTAAGCTCTTAAAGTGAATTGGATTGAATTACCATTCCTTAAAATTTGAGTTGCTTCAATTTCTTTCTACATTTCTAGTAGCTCATCAACTAATGGCTCTAAATAAACATCAATTGTATTTGAAGTCATACTTTTTTTCCTTGGTATAATCAATGAACACATCAAGAAAGATGGTTTGGTTGCTAACCATGGAGGCAAGTTATAACATATTAAAAATATTTTCCAAGTCGACCATTTAGTACTCTAATATGGGAAAGAGTTCACCCCATTTGGAGCTAAGCATAGCCTTATATTACGAGGATCTTGGGAAAAATCAGGTGAACTATTGTTAGATTCCTTTCATATCTTAGAACTAGGCACACATCATTCTTTTCCTTTGGTGCTCTTATTTTGGGCATGCCATTGCATGAGGTCAACAATGTCTTGACATCTACACATGCAAAACAACCATGGGATTAACAACAAGTGGTGAAGGAAATTTCTAGGAGTAAAATTTGATTTCAACCCTGATTTATACCTCCCTTATTTACATTTCATACATTTAGAATCACTTGCAAGATTTTTGTGAAAGAATACACAACCATGCACACATGTGTGGATCTTTTGATACCCTAAGTCTAGCTTCATGCTCTCTTTTTGTTAGCAATGTGGAGTCAGGAGGTAACAACCAATGTAACAATGCTAATAACTCTTCAACACTCTCATTCATCCGACCATGTACTAATTTTAGGTTAATAATTAGAAGGGTTGTTGTCAAAAGAATTAAGTTTCAAGTACCATACATAGGTTTTGAAAAATCATCCATCAATTTTTTCTATTCATCCTTGTAGAAACCCTCATTCAACATTCTATCAACTTCAATCCCTTCATAAAAAATTCATTACTTTGAACAACAACCAACAACAAAGGGATCCTAACTAAATTATAGCAGATGAAGCAGGAGAAGAAAAAATGCACCCAGAAGACAACGATCAAGATGGAAGGGACACATGTAATAACAACAGAGGTAAAGAGCAGTCGCTAGAGGATATAGGAATGCAACCAACAAAATAGGAGGAAACATTAGAGGAAGATGCAATAGAAGCAGCTCTGCAGGGGGTAGACCTTGCAACAATAACAGAGGAATGGAAACATAAAGGAATTGATGGCATATCATAACAACAGTTACAAAAAATCGAAGGAGCTTATCTCCACCAGGAAGAATTGAAACTCAAATCCCACATTCCAACACAAGAAAGTATGGCTTCAAAAGGAATTTTATCCCACACCCCAATAGAAGGACTCAACCTCAAAGGCTCAAGCAGAAAGCGAGGACGAAAGACCACTATTCAACTCCTTCAAGAACTAGGAGCCAAACTAATCAATGAAGGAAAGGCAAAGGCTCTTGCTCTACACCCATCTCTATGTTAATGAATTGCATATCTTGGAATAATAGGGGACTCAATAGTCCTGGGAAGAAACATATCTTAAAAAGAAGAGTCCTATATGATCATCCCAACATCCTGCTCATTCAAGAAGTGAAGCTGGACTCGTCTCACCCTCCCCGCCTACTCAACTCGTGCTTCAGGCCTTACAACTCCTTGGCTAATACGGCTATAGGCACGATGGGAGGCATAATGACTTTTTGGAAAAATTCTAAATTTGAATTTTCTCTTCTCTGGCCACTCACCATTTCTTAATTGTGATCCTGAGAATCATAGGCACCAACGAGACCATTAGTATAACCAATGTATATGCCCCACACAAGGTGATAGATCGTATCAAAATGCTCCAAATCATTTCCAATCTCCTCAACCCTTTGCACCACCCCATCAAAATCATAGCTGGCGATTTGAATATGATAACTAACTTATCTAAAAAGAAAGGAGGAATCTGGAAGTTAGATAAGGACTCTGAGGCTTTCCTTGCCACCATTGAAAACCTCAACCTTATTGACATTCCCACAAGCAATGGCTTATTCACATGGAATAAAAAAAGAGGAGGAGACTGTCAAATAGCCTCCCGTTTAGACCGCTTCCTTCTCTCTGAGGCATCCTATCTCACACCCTGGGAAATGGAGGCGAGAATCTTTCCACAAGAAATCTTTGATCACTAGACTATCTCTCTCAAGATTCAAATTTCTAGGTGTCCGAAGAATAAGCCTTTTAGGTTTGAGGCCTTCTGGTTGAACCACCCGAATTTCATGGAAAAAATGAAACAATGGTGGACCTTCTCTCCCTCCAGAACTGGAAACTAAATGTATTCTTTCCATAACAAATTAAAACATATCAAAGAGGAATAAAAAAATAGAATAGAGATACTCTTGGAAATATCAACAAGGACAAAAAAAACTTGGAACAAAACCTAGAACTACGTCAACAAAATATAATTGAAGAAGGGCTATCGAAGACTAGCAAGCAAGAGGAACAACTACTACAACAAAGATGGGATGAAAGAGACATTTAGGAAGAAAAGTTGTGGCAACAAAAATCCAGAATAAATTGGCTGAAATGTGGAGAAAGGAACATAATATTTTTCCACAAAACAATGATACAACATAGGAGGAACAACAAAATTTTGGCTTTGAAGAACCAAGAGGGTCATCTCAATCAGTCTCAAGAGGAGCTGGAAATAGAGCTCACAAATTATTTCAACTCTCTTCTCAAAGAGCCAAGGAATGATCGGGATGAGGATATCAAAAAAGATCACCAAGAATATTCCCAAAATCCTCACGGAGGACCATAATAAAATGATCCTAAGGAAAGTCTTCCTCTAGGAGGTGGAAGATGTTGTCATGGGAATGCCCAATGGGAAAGATCTAGGGCCGAACGGGTTCACCACTGATTTCTACAAACCTTGCTGACCTATCATAAAGATGGATGTTCATAACCTGGTGGAGGAATCTCGAATTCATAAGTCTGTCCTTCAAGCCCTTAACTCCACCTTTCTGACTTTGATACCCAAAGGAATCTCTACGGATTCCCTGAACAAATTCAGGCCCATAGGCCTCTGCAATGTCATATACAAAATTATCTCCAAAATTCTGTCCAATCGAATTAAAGTCATCCTCCCTCTCCTCATCTCCAACCAATAGTCTGGATATGTGGAAGGAAGACAAATCATGGATAGAATCATCCTCTCTCATGAGCTTATTCATTCTCTCAAATCCCAAAAAAAACATGGTATGATGATCCAGCTAGATATGTCCAAAGCCTTTGACAAAATAAGTTGGAACTATATGAGACAGATCTTGGATGCATTCGATTTCCACAAGGAAAGCATCAAGTGGATCATGGCATGGTGTCAGGAGCTTTCTTCTCTATCCTTGTGAATGGCTCACCTTCGCAACCCTTCCTTTCTTGAAGGGGTATCAGGCAAGGGGATCCAATCTCTCCCTTCCTCTTTGTTATAGTGGTGGAAGGGTTAAGTTGCTATATCACTACTACCTTGCATGAAAATAAGCTCTCTAGCCTCCATCCCCATGCCTCTGTACCCCTTACAACTCACCAAAAATTTGTGGATGATACTATTCTCATGGGCCTCCCATCCATCAAAGAGGATGCCTCTTTCATTTCCATCCTAAGGGACGTCTTTGCTGCTTCAAGCTCCTCCATCAATCCCCTTAAATCCAAGCTGTTTTTCTTTAACACTCCGCTGCCCATCTGCAGGAACATCGTGAGACTCCTGTCCATCCCTATCAACTATCTCCCCTCCACCTACCTTGGCGTTCCCCTTACTAATAGGCCTCTCTCCGGGGCCACTTGGGAGAACCTACTAAACAAATTGGAGAAAATATTGGCCAATTGGACCTTCAGATCTCTAAATTTGTCTGGTCATCTTATCCTGGTTAAATATGTCCTTCAGCCCATCCCACTATACATGTATTTGGATCTGGTAGCCCCAAAACTAATATCAAACAAAATCAGGAACCTCCAGAGGAAATTCTTATGGAGAGGTGCTAAGGTCAAACAAAAACAGGCTCTTGTAGCTTGGGATAAAATATGCAAGCCAAAAAAATATGGTGGCCTCGGTCTTAGAGATATAGACCTCCTGGGCAAGGCCTTGGGAGCCAAAAAAATTTGGAGATGGTTAGCCAACCCCAACTCCCCTTGGGGTACCCTCTGGAGAGATAAGTACACTCTGTCCTTAATGCAAGAGAAAATCATTAGGCTCAATGGAAACATCAAAGGTTTTGTCATG
This sequence comes from Pinus taeda, assembly GCA_000404065.3. Classification (NCBI taxonomy): domain Eukaryota; kingdom Viridiplantae; phylum Streptophyta; class Pinopsida; order Pinales; family Pinaceae; genus Pinus; species Pinus taeda. The sequence goes on along the minus strand of APFE030540775.1, from coordinate 102,348 downwards.
TGGAATCAAGCTTGGGAGAACACGAACATCATCCAAAGACATAGTTTATGGGAAATAGGCAGCGGCAAAAAGGCTCTTTTATGGGAGGATGCCTGGCAACAAAGTCCAAAGCTTGATCAAGATCATTATCAACATATCAAGGCTGAAATGCAAAACAGAGGCAAGATCAAAGTCAACCAGTACTGGGGAAAGAATGAAGAAAATGACAGATGGAGAAATTGGATCAATCAAGAGGAATGGACTCCCCAAATGAACCCCCAAACTTGGTCAGACCTCTCTTCAGAGTTACAAAAAATACAAATCCTCATTGAATTTTCTGAGGATAAGCTCAGATGGGGGAAAAACACCGTAGGAAACTTCATCTTAAGAGAAGCCTACAAATACATATCAAAGCACGACCAACTTCAACCAGATCCGAAATGGAATGCAATCTAGGAGAGGAAGCACTGGCCGAAAATATCCATCTTCCTTTGGTTAGTCATGCATAGGAAAGTTCTAACGTGGGACAATCTAGGAAGAAAATGATTTATAGGCCCCTCGAGATGCCTCCTCTGTTAGTAAGATGGAGAAACCCCTAATCATCTGTTAAATGTCTGCCCTTTCACATCCAATGTTTGGAATTGGATGTCCTTGGTCTTCAAAATCTCTAATCGAGACTCCTCTTCCATCCAAAATACCATCGTGAACTGGATAAAGGTCTTTCCCCCCATCCTCTGGTTAACCGCCCTTGGAATTTAATTCCAGGTTTGATTTGCTGGGCTCTGTGGAAGGAACGCAACGCGAGAATCTTTCGCGACCTCTCCATCCAAGAGGAATTTATTATCGCAAAGGTCAAAATCATGCTCCTCTAAACAATAACCTCTCTACCCACTCAAACTCTTAAAGCCCCTCCCACTCTCTGCGAAGTGAGAATTCTCTCAATGCTGGATCTCCTTCATATCAAGGTTTGTGAAGTCAGTCCCCTCCCGAGGCATGATAATAAAAATAACATGTGGTAGCCTCCGGAACAGGGGACTTGTGAGCTCAACTATGATGGCACTGCTAAAGAGAATCTGGGCCCAACAGGTTTTGGAGGGGTCTTTAGAAACTCTAAAGGTGAGACAATTTGGATTTGTGAGGGAAATATAGGTTTTTCTACCAATAACGCCGCAGAACTTCATGCCTTGGAACACGACATCGCCATAGCGCACTTCCTCAACCTCAATCCTCTGATAGTTGAAGGAGATTCCACGCTGGCTACCCAAATTGGCAAAAAAATTCAACAGGGTATCGAGGTGGACAAGATCTCAGAAAATTGGTGCCTAAATAAAACAATACAATGAATCAAGTAGGGAATTAACAACAAGGTAGGCCTTCACTTTCAAGCAGTCAGAAGGAAAGGAAATAAATTTGTGGAGAGACTAGCAAAGGAGGGTATGGCTGGTACCCTACACTAAAGTCCTGTGCGTGGTAGGATTTGGAGGACGGGAATCTTCGTCAGCAATGCAAATCTATAAATGAAGAAGACAACAACTCTAACGAACAATAACTGTTCGAGTACTTTTCATCATTATAACATGATTTTTCTGCTTAATGAGAAGGACAGTTGGAGGGCGATTGAGTACAGTCCCTTACTTATCTCTCTTGTCTCCAGAGCCTATCATGCCACCTCCCCTCTCCCTCATGTGACTGATGTCCCTCAGTCTCATCCTCCCTGCTTTGCCATTACTCCCCACCCCTCCTCAGATCTCCACATGCTTTCCCTTCCCGCTCCCTCTCCCTCTTCCTGGCCTCTCTCCTCCTCCTGGCATCTATAAATTCACCCCTCCCCCTTCTCCACCTCATTCTTCTCTCTACCTTCCTCCTCCTCTGCTGGCCCCTCCTTCTCTGGTTCCCCCTGCATTCTAGCCCCTATGTTTATCTCATGGCTCTTAGGATTGGCTCCACCTCTGGTCCTAGCAGGGGAGGTGCACGTGGTCGCGTAGCCTCCCGTTGGCAGTCCTTGGGACCTACCCCTACCACTCACGTTGAGACCGCTACTAGGCGCGCTGCTCTGTGCTACTCGGCGACGGTTAACCTGAAGACTCAGCAACGAGTTTAGAACTTAGAGGCCCAAGCCAATACTCTCCGCAGAGAGGATACCACGGAGGAGGTCGATGCAGAGTTTGCCTGGATTCCTGACCTTGCTCTCACCAGGGCATGAGAAAACCTCTGCATGCATACAATAGAAACTTGGTGGAAAATGAGGACCATAATGGGGCTTGCTATGCATGAACAAGAGGAGTGTTCCAAAACTTTGCAAACCAAGATTGACTGGCTCACAAAAAAGTTTGTAGTGTATTTCAAAGCCATCCATCATTGCAAATTTATCACTCGGAACGCTATGAACTACACTGTCATTAAGAAGAAGTCTACTGTGAAGTTTCATTCAACTGTTGAAGGAACCTTAAGCATAAAGAAATAGGACCCTGGGGCCTCCATGAGTCTTCAGGTCATCACCACACATTAGGAGGGAAGATCATAGGAGACTCCCATTCGCCTGGATGAGGATTGAGTCACCACCAACTAGGAGTGATGCAACCGGTTTCCTTCTGGTTCATCTTCCCAAGTGTATTTTCCTCTGCCTCTACGAAATACTGTTTGTCACGAAGGTTCACAATTTCTGCAAGGTTGGCTGCCACAAGGCGTTCTACTCCCTCCTCGAAAACTAATTTCTTAATTTTGAGTTGTCGTAATGAGAGCACCTCTTGGCTCCTCTTTTGTACTTGGTTCCCTCTTTTGTATGGTTCACACTGTAAATACAGCCTGCGCTACGACTAGCACTAGCTTTTTGGTAAGGTTTTGTGTCGGGTTCTTTCCCACACAAACCTTTTTTGTAATATGTCAGTTTATCAAGTAATATACTATCTTATTTACAAAAAAAGAACAATGGAATAAGAGTAAAATATCAACAAAGAGATGAATCTCGTCCAAGGAACAAATTTAGAATAAATGCTTCATCAAGGCAACCCCATTCAATGAGGTACGAAATATGTTTTTTGGTCATTAATTTTCATGCACAAGATTTGGACATAAAGAAAGGAACTGCAAAACCTATACCATGAATTATTTTTAGATAAAGAGATTATTATTATACTTCTACAAATAAATATATGGTCAATCAAATCAAGAGTTATAATAGTAGGTCATATGGGTCATTCCTTCAAATATTCAAGCCCAATACATAATGCTACAATTGCCACAATGAAGGCCATCTATCTCGTGATTATAGGATTAATTTGAGATGGTTCAAGGAAGAAGGATTCTCTACTAACCCAAGAGCTATCATCAATGCATGGAGAAGGAAACTTGGAGAGGAAACGATAGATATGATCACTCATATCTAATCCACTAGTCAAAGCTTCTTCATGTATATGAATTTTTGAAATAAAAACTAAAGAAGCAAGAGTATGCAAGATAGATGTAGTTTTGAAGAAAGAAGGGAGACCAGGCATAAGGGAGAAACTATCATAAAGAGTAGTTGAGCAATCCAATATATTTGTGTCAATATTGAGACACTTATAATGTATCAAGGTTTTATGCAGGTGATATCTTAGATGTAATAGGAATATAGAAAGGGGGAATTTGACTGAAGAAACATGACAAGAAGCATTTACAAGAGGAGAGTTTTTCCTTAAAAGGAGAGATCATTCATAGGGGATCAGGTCCATTGGTAGATACATGATAAATTGTGCAATGTTGGCTCAGTAATAAGTAGTTTCTAAGCCAACATCCATTTTCAATAGGTCCCTTTCTGTTGATTTCAGTGGGGGAGAGAATGAAGACATTGACACAAGGGATAAAAATAATATTTTGGACCAACATCTTCATTGGGTGAATTCAAAGAAAAATATTTCGGACCAACACCTTGACAGGGGGAGTTTAACCCATTGCCATCAATGACCATAAATGTCTAGTGGTGTTGCGATAAATGGAAAAGGGGGAGATTGTTAGGCATAGTGTTGTCATTGATGACAATCAATGTCATGTCATTGATGTTAAAGGGTGTACGGTGATTTGATTTTCAAACGAAGTAGATTGTTGGGCGTAATGTTGCCATTGATGACAACTAATGTCATGTCATTGATTCCAAATAAGGTACGGTGTTCTGGATATCAAACGAAGAAAATTGTTGGGCATAGTGTTGTCAAATCAAATGAGGTATGATACATTGAAAGATCATTGACCATTCGATTAACACATTCGTGATGTCACAATTCCTTTGAATATTATTGAGTATTTGATTGACACATTAATTATGTCAAGAAGATATGATGGCCTAAAAATTATTGAGAATTTTTGTTGAATTTGTGATGATTAAATGAATATATAGGTAGTCTTGTTGGACAATCCCCTTTGATACATTCCAAAGATATATTACACTTGGAAAAAATCCTCCAGAATTAGAAGATAAATTAGTTTGAAAGTAACATGGTAAAAACACCAATTTTATTTTTTTGCATATTCATGGTGGATCCACGTTTTGGTAAGAAATCAATGGTATTTAGTGCATGGACATGTGTACTATTTAACAAGCTTAAGCATTGTTCACCTCAAGGAATATTTGGAAGTTATGTGTGGTAGATGGAGCAAAAACTTGCATGATGGTTAACAGAGGTCGAACCCCTCATGTTACCTTACCTCTGCCACATTGGACAAATGGAAACATGACACATGGTAGGAGATAGGTGGTCCTTTAACAAGATGGCATGTTGACCCTTGAATAGGAGGACAATTGGAATGATGATGGAGGAGAGTGATGCCGTGATATCACAATCTTTGTGAAAAGTGGTAAACATGTACACATGGATGATGATAGTTGATGTACACATGAGTCATGATGTGGCAGTATGAGAAACGAGGTGGACATACGATGGATGACATGGTAGAATGACAGGGTGCCATGTGGCATGTCCAATCAACAATTTTAGGTGTCCAATTGGGCGAAATATGAGTGACACATGACACCCTTCAGAGAGTTCCATGTGGCATAATCAAACCATGCTAACTTCATCATTTGATAAACCATGGAACCCTAACGACTAGGTCTCATGGCTTGATCATATGTAGGATTGGGAAAACCTTAGGAGCTACCCTATTCATAGTCTAGGTGCCAAATTAGGTCACTTGGAAGGTTTTGCATAAGCACCAAATTCGAATTTACATTGGTCTAAACTTCAATTGACATCGACCTTACTGTAGCTCAAGGGAACCCACATACATACATACATACATATGTGTGTGTGAGTGTGTGTGTTGGTGTGGTGCATATGTTCATAGATAAAACAACTAATTTGGTATGAGATATATACAATGTGGTTCTAATACATGTTTGATCTAGTATAAATGTTGTGACTCTGTGGATCAAAGGAATATTTGACTCTATATGGTCTAGGAGACACACACACACATATATGACATGACTCTTGGCTCTTAGTTAAACCAGAAGGTGTATTATATATATATATAAACATGACTCTTGGATCTTGGTTAAGTCCGAAGGCATATTTGGTTTTTCCATGAGTTCATATATGGTCTAAGACACACACACACACACACACACACACACACACACACACACACACACACGTGTGTGTATGTGTATGTATATGTATACATATATACACACACACAACATGGCTATACGGTTTCAACCTTTGGCTTGATTCACGGGTAAAATTACTTTTAATGACTGGCATAAATAAGTGATATGGTAATTGAGTTGGTATGGAGTCTAAATGCTCCATGGGAGGTCACGATTTCAACTTCTATTTAGTTCACTTTTTTTTTTTGCTTTGGAAGTGCATTTTATTGAACCCTTTGTTATATAGATGGAGTGGAATTTGTCAAATGTACATTGGGAAAGTGCGTTTTGTAGATTGTAGATTGAAAAGGTGCATTTTTTTGATTAGTTAGTTTTTGTAATGTTTTATGGGTTAGTTTGAGGTCCAAATTAATTTTGAAAAGGTGAAAATTGAAAGAATTTGTTTGTGATCTGATAGGGGGATGTGAAAAGTCACGTAGATAAGTTTTTGAAGGAAAAATGGTTATTTTTTTTCAAAATGTTTTGGGGATACTGAATAGGTATATGAAAAATATAAGATGCTATTATTGAATATTGAAGAACAATTTGAATCGAAATGAGGTTGTGGATCAAATTTGAAATATTGTGAAGTAGTCAACTATGTTTTGGTGAAGGATGTGGGTGACTCAATAGGATTGGAGCCTATGGCAAGTTGGTGCTTTAATATTTTAGAGGTTAGTGCCTTAATCATGTTGGAACTTATAACATGTTGGCGCTTTCATATTTCAGAGGTTGGTTCCTTAATTAGGTTGGAGCGTATAAGAAGTTGGTGTTTGCATATTTTAGAGTTTGGTGCCTTATTATGGTTCAAGCCTACAAGTTGGTGCTTGCATATTTCCAAGGTTGATGCCTCAATCACGTTGTAGCCTATAATAGGTTGGTGCTTTCATAGATTTAGGGTTGGTGCCTCCTGCAAGTTGGTTCCTGAAAAACTATTTTTAGGATTGGTGCCTCCATTGGGTTGGTTCCTACAGAAGGTTGACTCCCGCAAATTGATGTAATCAAATATTGAAGAAGACAAAATATATATTTTTTCTCCCACAAGGGTTTCCACATACATTTGGTTTTTTCATGTGTTAATGTTATGATGACCTTTATTGATGTCCTATTATGTTTATAATTATGAAGCTATTTAAATAGGTTAATTTGGCCATTACAGTAAATCATTCCCCCTCTTGGTGTAATCATTGTTCTAACAGTTAAATTCCAACATTATGATTTAGTTGGCCATGTGAAAGATCAATGCTTTGGTTTTCACCCTTGTGTGTATTGTGGTAAATATACTTATCATTAAATGTTCTAGAAACAATAGTCCTACAAGAACAAAGATTCACCTTGGATGGATTGCTTCTTGGAAATGGTCTTCAACATCCAAGAAGATAATATCAGTCATACCTCAGAGTTCATTCTCGAGTATTAACTCATCTTGTAGTAGACATTTATAGGGTGGAATTGATGGTAAAATACTTTCTTAGAGGATTTATCAGATGGGATGAGGTAGCTTGCAAGTGTTTCTATTTGATGATGATGCATATAATTGAATGTTCCATCGATAGAAGGATTGAGAAAAATTCCAAACAAAAGATAAATCATAAAAAAAAATAAAAAAATCCTTACAAAATATTTTTAAACTTGGGAAGGCCAAATCCCAAAACAAGTACCTTATATCTATATCTTTTTGAAGCTGATTACTATAAAATTCCTTTATACCATTCCATCCAATTCAAACCATGTTCCACAAAAAAATATTCTTCATTTCATTTCTTTGATTTCTCCTAGAAGGAATTTTTTTTTCTCTCACTAATCTTTTCGACCATTAAAATTCAAGTTCACAATGACATCTTTGACCTTTCCTGCAATGTTTTCGAAATTTATGATACCACACAAATTCAACATCCCCATATTCGAAATATGCAGTAGGAATAATAAAGAAATGAGCTCAAGAGAATAAAAGTGCTTTGAGTAAGGATTGAGTTAATTTTAAAGAAATTGACTCAAGGCCAAGAAATTCATCTTAGTAATTGCAACATGAATATATGGACTAACTTGGCTTGATGGTTAAGAACATGTGTTTAGGTTAAAATCTAGAGGAGTGTATAGTATGTACACCTACATATACTTTAAGAGTGAAATATCTATGTTGAGGGTGGTTTATTATCCCATAAACAAGGGGTATCATACACTAATTTGATGTCTTTCTTTGTCGTGACCTTAAAAATAGTTTATTATTTTTATTATTAAGTATGTAACAAAATATCTTCTCATGGGACAAGTGAGTGGTTGGTACAATGGGATGTTATCCCCTCAACCTGGTTTAAAATCCCAATGGGTGACATATTTGGCCCCTTGTGATAAGAACGAAGAAGTAGATCCCCCCACTCTTGTGTGTATTATAGTGGGAGTGGGAGCCATTATGTTTGGTTTGCATAACCCAAATTATTCCTACAATTTACTAATTCACCATAATAAAAAGTTAAATATGTAATAATAAAAAACTACTTAGGTCAAAGTTGTAATTAGATAAGTAACTAATTAATAATATCAAATATAACATATGATTAATGTGAAAATTTCTACTGACATATAAAAATGACATGGTTTGAACATTAAGGACTTTCACGTTAATGGTTGAGATTAATAATAATGGATATTTGATAGATAACTCTATTATTGTAATTTATAATATAAAATATTTATTATGAGTAAAATGGTAGCTAATCATATTATTAAGTCTATACACGGGTGAGACTACTGCAAATCGATTCCAGACACCAAAACTCGATTTTTTAGAATATTATTAAAAATAATTGAGATTTATCTGGAAAGTCATTATGTTTTTTCTCCCATTTTATTTAAATTAAATAATTAAAAAATGTCATATTAACAAGTGCTATAGAGTATTAGTTTTTTGGGCATGTGGTATTGATAACATATGGTATTATCCCATAATATTGTAACAAAGCTTATTTTCTCCCTTTTTAATTAAATTGAGTAATTAAAAAAAACATATGAACAAGTGCTCTAGAGTTTTGGCATGTGGTATTGGTAATCCATGGTATTACCCCATATTGTAAAAACACTTATTTATAAGTTAAGAATTTCTAGTCCCATGGTAAAGTGGAGCGAATATACATCTATATATGTTTCACTCATATATTACTTATTTTTATAATAATAATAACAATATTATTATTTTAAAATAAAACTATAATTTAATTAACCATTCAATATTGTAGCTGAGAGCATAATGAGAAAAAAAATAGTCTAAAGCAAGTGGTTGCAACGGTATAGATTAACTCATATTTATAAACATAAACCATGACTTAATTCTATTCATTATAGCATTTACATTGAAATTCAATTAATAATTAGCATTGAGATTATCTAAATTATAAATGATTAATATTTAAAAAATAATAAACATCACCTATTCTTCCTACCATGGTACATATTATAAAAATACCTCATTACAAACATTATTTAGTAATACAACTTTGATACACTGGGTGAATTATTAGTTATAATATGGAGTAAACTAATAAGCAGAAACGAAGAACTTCCTTTGGTATTCTAATCTTGAAATTTGTTATACACCAAAAACTACTTTCAAATAATTGCAATGCGAATAAATATTAAATAATAATATACTATTTATATAAAAGTTTCACTCACATAACTAAATAATAATATCAAATATAACATTGGATGATACTAACTTTGTAAGGACATATAATAATGATATTTTTTAATCATGCTGAAAAGATTTGAGAGTTGAGACCCTTATACATTAATAAATGTTTAATAATAAAGAATAGCGGACTAGGGATTTTTCACTCCATGTGGTCAATATGAGACTTTTGCCTACGATAGGTTATTATTGTTAAAAAGAAAATATATAATTTTTTTTGAATGGAAAATTATAATAATTAAAAAAAATAAAATATATTGATAAGGAGAATGATAGTTGAGAATATGACTATAACTATCTATTATAATGGAGAATAATGAGTAAATAAACAATTGAATATATGATACAGTTTCATTAACATTTAATGTAGATGAAATCTACAAAATATATAAAATAGTAATGTGTAAATGAATAATTAAAATTATAGTTATGGTAATTGTAACGATAAAGATTCCCGGATGCGGGTGAATAGGGAGGCGATTAGTGTGATGGGACAGGGGTGGTGGGAGACGGCTCGACACCTGCCCACCTTGTACGTGAGGATTAACGTCAATCGAGGGAGGGAAGCCTGGCATGCAGGCCATTACATTCTCCCGTTAAGTGCTGTTAAGGCTTTGGCTCTCGCACGCTGTGACCTGCAAGCGATGTCGACCTCCATGAATGAGGCAGTTATGGTGTGGGCTAATCAAGAAAGGGCGGACGATTATAAGGAGGGGCAGGGTAATGCAAGCGCAATTCAGTTGGGTGAGGCGTTAAGTTGGGTTCGCTCTGTCATTCCCGAGCCTGAAGCAGAGACGCTATGTCTGGTTTTTGCTAATTTTCTCTGGAGCTCTGGGAGGTGGCCTCTGAGCAGACCGCCCTCAATTTCGGGTCTCGGGTGCATTGGTCCTGGTTTGCATAACGAATTTGAAAAGGGGGGTGGGACATTGAAGGAATTTGCCTCTCCGCTCCTGTTCGTTCCTACTCCATCTCTATTGTCTCTGAGGTTTTTAGTTTCGAGGTAGGCGACATTCCTTCTGTTATATTATCTGGCTCTGGAAGGAGGCCTCTATGTTTTTCTTTCCTTAGCTTGAGTCTCTTGCACATTGACCCTGTTTTGTGCGTGGTCTCGGAAAGAGGTAGGTGGAAGACAGGGGAGAATAAGTCATCTTGTCTCATTCAATCCTCCCCCACCTCTGTCGGCTCTCAAAGTTTCAATGTTGTGTTTAGTGAATATCAGTCTGAAGCCCTTCCTATCATGGCCCGTCTTCACTAGAGAATGGGCTGCCGCCATGGCCAACCTAGGCGAGCCCCCACTGGCTCCACTTCGGACTCGCCGGCCACCAGCGAGCTGTTCACTGGGCACTATCCGAGCACCCGGAGTGGGCGAGGAAGGCGCCGCGTCTCCAATCTGCCTCCAGGGCCACCTTCAACAACTAGGTCAGCCATTTTTACCTTCAACAATTTGCTTCATCAACCACGGGTCAAGGCACACATCTCTGTGGTGTTTTACGAAACCACGCAATTGGAAGGCTCTGATAGTCATACGGGAGGTTCGGGAGCTACTGTTGGTCCTCCCCCTGCGTTCCAGATCGGCATTGGTATGATGCCACAACCTGCACGAGCGGAACCAGAAGGAGGTATTCAGGACGCGGAGATGCAGCCTACTGATCCCAGTCCCTCTGCTCAATTCGACGCTCCTTTTGAGGATGAACCAGAATTCGGCTAGTGCCGAATTGTGGAGGAACGCCCTGCTGAGTAGCATGCTTTTGCTGAAGGTGATCTTCCTTCTTTTTGATCAGTTTTTGGATATCCTCGGGCTGCTTCTTAGTTATCTGGGTTATGGGTTTCTTCCGGCTTCTGATGTACGGGTTTCATGGTTTTGTTTGGGATGTATGGGACTCCATGGGTGGTTTCAGAACATGGTCTTCGGATGTATGGGACTCCATGGGTGGTTTTAGGCATAAGTTGGTTTTTTGGAATGATGGCTCTTTTCAAGAGCAATGTAATGACCTCGGTCACTTTGTAAATACCTTCTCTCTTTCTTAATAGAACTAAATTTACCTAGAAAAAAAAAATTGTAACGATAAAGATTGTAGTATATATTGAGTAAATAGACAATTGAATATATATATGGGGTACAATTTCATTAATATTTAGTGTAGACAAAATTTACAAAATAGATAAAATAGTAATGCGTAAATGAATAATTAAAATTATGGTTATGGTAATTGTAACAATAAAGATTGTAGTTTTATTTTTTTTAGTTTAGAATGTAATTTAATTAATATTTAGTATTGAAAAAGTTTTGATTAAATATTAAATAAAAATAAAATAGTGATGCAAAGTATAATTAATTGAAAAATATAATGACGAGGTCAAATTTAATTAATATTAAAAAAATTATAATCAATACCCAAACATGTTGTGGTTTCACTAATGCTTAGTGTTGTATAGGGCTATATATATTGATGAATACTATAGCCTTGAAATACATCAGCTATATCTATATATACACATTTTGTGAAAGAGAATTGTCACCAGTCCAAAGAAAAGAGATGGAGTTCAGGCCTAGTGAGATAAAAAATCCGCAACTTCAAATTCTTGTGCTTTTGTGGTTTATGCTTATTTTTGGCAGGAGCTATGTTACTGTGGCAATGGAACAAAAAGGTATGTTAATATTTGAATAGGATGTGGAACTTAAGATTATAAATTGTTATTGAGATTATGCAAGATGTAGGAAAATGGTATGTAAATATTTGAAAAGATGTAAAATAATGGTTAAAGTTTGGGTTTCAGGTGTTCAACCCATGGAGTTGGGTGGTCAAAATGGGTGTGAGGTGAAGGTGACATGGTTTAGATATCGAAATGGAGACAAACATTGGTTCACATATATAATGGTTGTAAATTCTGTGATATCGAGTCTTCGGTCATAAAGATTAGCTTTGCTAATAATAGTGCTGCTCCAGTGGACCACCAGATGATTCGCGAGATTCCTCCATTCAGACGCTTTGTTTTCTTCTTGAATTTCTCGCAGAATGTCACACAGGTCATTGCTACCAATTCCACATTTGCTAATTGCAATAAAATCAGAGCATGGAGTTTGCTCATTGCAACTTCATCGTGCCCATTTTCCCTTCTAGGCTTCACATTCCCATAAATAATACCTTTACATTCATCAATATAATGTAATTTTGTTATTCTAGCTCTGCATTTTGCTTAATCAAATATTTTGTGCATTGATATTTTTATATCTTTTTAAAAAATAAATTATTTTAATATTTATTTAAGTGTTTTTATAATTTATAGTTAATAAGAAGAAATTTGTAATATTATTATTGTTGATTATTTAAGTTAATAATTTTATTTAATTAAAAACTTATTCATTTGTATTTTATTGTTATGATTTTTCCCATTTCAACTCATCAATTTGAGATTTTACATTTCATTATATATTTTTTATGTTTTTAAATGCATCACTATAATCATATATCTATTATGTATATTTTTGTTGAAAAATTTAGGATTTATTTATTTATTTTTTAACTATGTTGTTTGGAATTGATATTTTTATTTCCCCTCAAAATAGATGGTTAGATAAATTTTTATTTCAATCAAATCTTTTGTGGATGGGTTGGATTAGATAAATTAAATGGTTAAATTGTTAAAATTTAATGAGTATCAAATATTATACTAACTAAATCAAATTGAAATAATCATTGGATATGAATATTTTTATTAAATTTTATAGATATCTAATTTAAATTTACTATTTTAAAGAAACATATTTTTTATTAGCAAATCTATCGTGATATTTATTTTCTTACAAGGGATTATATACTAAGTCTATTCATTGTTAATTATTGTACAAGTTTTGACTTTTAAATAAGAACAATTGGTCTAAATACTGGTCTATCAAATATAAATACCATTAATTAAAAACAGTGTTGGAGTTAAAATACATTTATAAAAGATAATTAGTATTTATTAGTTTTTTTATATCCTTAAATTTTAATATTAAGAATTGTATTATTATTATTAACTATTTTTAAATAAATAATTTCTCTTTAATAAAAATATTAAAATATATAATAAATAATTAAATTGATATGAGTTCATTTTACTTTTAATGTTAATTAAGTAAATTTTTTTTGGTTTTTTTGTTCTTTGGTTACATTATTTCAACTTTTCCCGTTTTCCTTCACATTCTTCATAATTATTTATGTTTTTAAGTCAATACTATATTTATATTTAATATTAATTTCACTTCATTCCCATTTTCCATTCACATTCTCATAATTGTTTATATTTTTAAATACAACACTATAATCATATATCTATGTAAGTTTTCATTGGAAAAATATTTTTGGACGTTGCTTAATAAAATCTTCTACCATGTTTTTTGTGCATTGATATTTTT
>APFE030540775.1:59149-87892 GCA_000404065.3 Pinus taeda | reverse complement strand
TTTAATCTACATGCTCCGAGGCTTCTGCAAGGACATCTAGTCCTCTTTTCTTTTTCCTTGATGCCATCATCATCATCATCCTTGGTTTTCTAACCAGACATTTAAACTTGAGGTTAATTAGAGCCCTGTTTAACTTTTTGCATCTCTTTTTCAATCTTCTATTCTTCTTCTCCCACAATCCTAAATGAAGCATGGTATTATCATGGACCATTTTTTCTACCTTACCCTGCTCTTTGAGTGTTTCATTTTCTTGTATTATGTGTCTATTTAGGACTTCTAGTTCAAATAATTCTTGTTTTAGAGACTGAACCTGTGCATAAAGTGGCAGAGAAGTGCTAGGTCCTGCAGCTGATTGTTCTAGGTGTTATCACAAAACCAGTACTGATGGCTGCTAATCAGTAAGACCTTATGTAACTGTTTCAGACCAGACTTTTAGCTAGGGATTAGCTTCCCTAACAATTATACTAGGCTTATTCATTGGTGCAATACTATGCTCTTATACATTCTATTATCATGGACCACATTTGATGGATAACAACCATTAGAGAAATCATCTGTGCGCGATTGACCTTATGTATACCTAGCCGCCATTGGTGCCTCCTGTAGCTTCCTCGCTCGGCAGCCCACTGCTGCTAAGGCTCCCCAGGCCTTGCTTGATTCTACTCAGGAAGCCCTTTTGATCGATTTGCATATGCCTTCCCTGAGCGACTCTCTCACTAGCTTGTGCAACCATCTATAGTCCGCTCTTTCAGCAGCCTCCTGCTGTTGAGGCTTTTCAAACCATGCATCCCTCTTTAGAGGGAGAACCCCTCTCTTCCTCTCATCAAGGGGCCGATGAAAAAGAAGTAGCATTTGCATCACTGATATCGGAAAATGGAGCTCCAAGAATCAGACCATCAATTAACAAATTTGTGAAGAAACTTGCGGATATTCCTGAGATTTCTCTACCGCCTACTCTTCCAAGAAGAGCTGCCATTTCCTTAGCAGAACATGGTCTCATGGATCAATTTACAGGACTTTGGCATTCGCCCAAATTAGCCCAGAAATGGGTGGAAAGAAACGGGAACACAAATACTCAAGGGAAGATAGCTATTTGTTTTTACGGTAGGGGGTATTGCACCTTCCTATTTGAAAAAAAGGAAGACATAGATTTAATATTCAGAAATGGACCTTATTTCATGGAATTGAGAGGTCTATACCTGAACAGATGGACACCAGAATTTGATCCAGAGATGGATGTGCCAAGTGCAGTCCCAGTGTGGGTCAGGCTACCACATCTCCCCCTCCACTGCTGGGTTGATGACTCAGTAAAAGCTATTGGAAATGCAGTGGGTAAATATATAGATAGGCGTGAACCCAAAGATAACATGCATGCTTGCACAAGAATATGCATGGAAGTAGACTTAGGGAAAGGTCTCCCAGAGGCGATAAGGATCAAGGTCGATCAGTGGACTCATATTCAACAACTGGACTATGAGAAAATTCCATTTAAATGTAAGGTATGTCATGAGTATGGCCATTTTGCAAATAGATGTAGTAAAAAAGAAGAAGATGGAAGTGATGAAGTTCAAGAAAACACATGGGAACAAGTTAAAAGAAAGAAATCTCTCAATAAACTGAACACTTCGAATTCCTCACAGCCACAAGAGACAAATGAAACAGCCCCACCTCCACCAGTAAATATTGCCCCTCCAGTCCTCACATCTCCAAATCCTTTTGAACCGTTGGGAGAAGACCTGCCCTCCCCGAGATCCCCTTCCCCATATAATGCATTAGCTCTCATTTATTCCCTAACCATATTCCATCCCCCCCAACCTCCTGTATACCTAATTCTAACTAGAAACAAAGAAAAAGAAAACTCCCAAATATGGGATAAGCCAAAGAAAGTGGGAAGGAAATCTAATAAAGAAATAAGGGACGAGGTTGCAGCTAAGGAAATGGCCATAGGAACACAACAGCCAATGGAATCTTTTCTTGGTAAACAAACAGGAAGCAACGAAAAATATCAGCATAAAGAAAAGGGAGGGACACATCAAAAAAATAGTAAGTAATGATTACAGTCTCTTGGAATTGTAGGGGTTTTGGAACTATCTTTAAAATCAACGTAGTCAGAGACATAATAAAGCAAGAGCAACCAGACATCTTCATGATCCAAGAGACCAAAGCAATCAAGCAAGAAAATAGAAAAATAATCCAAAAACAAAAATATTATGATGGAACAACACTAGAATCTAATGGAGCTTCCAGGAGAATATGCACTGTTTTGAACAAAAGGAAATGGGATTTAGTCAACCAAAAAATCAACACTCATTGGATAAGAACAGATATGAAAAATATCAACACGAAGGAAGAATATTGCATCATACATATTTACTCCCCCAACCATTAAAGAGGCAGAGCATTGTTGGAAGTCGGTGAAAGAAGAAGCAATAGAAAGACAAAGAGGTAATCTAATTTTGGGAGGAGACTTAAATCTGATTAGGAATACAGATGAGAAGTCTGGTGGGAAATTCTACAATGACCCATCAAGAACAACGTTGGAAGAAAATATAGAAGGAGAAAAACTAATTGACATTCCTCCAAGCAATGGAAAGTACACTTGGAGCAACAAAAGAATAGTAAAACACAATATAAAGGAAAGACTGGACATAATTCTTATCCATGAAAATATAGCAGCAAACTTCTCCATCGTGAAAAGAAAAATTGTTCATGCATCAGCTTCAGATCGTAAGCCAGTGGTTTTGACTTTGGGTAAGCTGGAAAACCAAGGACCTCTTCCCTTCAGGTATAATAAAAACATGGGACATCAAAGAGGAGTTTGGAAAACAAATTAAGGAAAGTTGGAAAATAAGTGTAACTGGTTCACCCCAGTATGTGTGGGAAACAAAGTTAAAGAATCTAAGAATTCACTTAAAATCCCCGGCAAGGGAAAATGACCTCAGAGATAAAGCAAACAAAATAGAACTCCAAAAAAAATGGATAATATCAGTAAGGAAAGAGAGAGCAAACAAGAAAGTGAGCAAGGCTATCTACAAAAAAAAAGAGATTTTTTTGGAATTATATAAGCAAAATCGGCGAGAGGAAGAAGAAAGCAGGCAGAAATCAAGATGTCTATGGTTGAAAATGGGCGATAAAAACACTGTTTTTTTTCATAACACAATGAAAATAAGGAGAGGTGTAAATTAGATTGAGCAAATACAAGTAGAGGGGCAAGAAATAAAAGGAATAGAAGAAATTAAGAAAGCAGCCCACAACCATTACAAAGGTCTACTTTCAGCTAGTGATTAGCAAGTGGATAGTGAAGAATTTTTACAGCAAATAAATAAAAAAATTAGCGAGCATCAAAACAGAGAATTAGATAAATATGAAAATGAGGAGGAAATCAGAGAAGCAGTGTGGAGTCTACATCCTGATAAATCTCTAGGACCGGATGACTTCACAATAGCTTTTTACAGGGATCATTGGGAAAATATCAGGAAAGACTTAATGAGAATGATTAAAAATGCCTTCAAAAAAATAAAATTTGGGGAAATAAAAAGGCCTCCTACTCGGCCCTCATTCCCAAAGAGCCAAATCCAACATCCTTTGGCAGATATAGGCCTATCTCCTTGTGTAATTCGTCCTACAAAATAATCACCAAAATTTTGGCAAATATAATTAAAAAAATTCTACCAACCATTATTTCAGAAAATCAAGGTGGTTTTGTTCCAAGAAGACAAATCACAGATAATGTGATAATTTCACAGGAAGCCATTCACAGTAGCATCCAAAGAAAAGAAAAGGGAATGGTCATCAAGTTAGACATGGCCAACGCTTTTGATAGAGTGAATCATAAATTTCTTGTAGTAGTCCTCAAAAGGTTCGGTATTTCAATGAAGTTCATAGATATCATTATGGATTGTATTACCAATCCTTGGATAGATCCTTTAATTAACGAAAGGCCAAGTAATTTTTTTCAAAGATTTAGAGGATTGAGACAAGGATGTCCTCTCTCCCCCTTTCTTTACATTATAATGGCAGAAGCTCTAAGTGTTCAACTAGAAAATCATAGAGAGAAAAAAAATAACAGGTATTCAAATCTCAAGAGGAGACAAAGAGATAAATCATTCCCTTTTTGTAGACGATACCCTCCTCATAGGGAGAGCATCTTGCATCATTGCAAAATGATTCAAAAAAGTTTTAGATGATTTTCTTCCTATCTCAAGAGGACTTTTAAACAACAACAAATGCAGAATCTACAACTAGAATATTTCTATAAATAAAATGTAGAGAATTTCCCATATAATGAAAATACTGGTACAAATAAAATGGAGTCATTTCATTTACCTTGGGCTTCCATTAGCGAAGGAAATGGTCAAATCAGAAGTTTGGAATAAACATGTGGAGAAAATGAGGGGAAAAATTCAAAATTGGGGAATGATGTGGCTCAATCTGGCATGAAGAACAATTATGATTAAGGCCCTCCTTTCAGCTCTGCCAATATATTAGAATGCAATAATAATGGCTCCGGCAAGTGCCCACAAGCAAATGGAATTAATTATCAGAAGCTTCCTCTTGCAAGGAGGAAAACGAGAAAATAAAAAATTCTGCTTAGTTCGATGGGAGCAAGTAACTCTCCCATTTGAGAAAGGAGGAATAACAATTCGGTTACCATGATTAATGAATATTTCTCTAGGAACCAAAATCGTCTGGAGAATGATAAATGGCAAAGAAAAGTGGTGGGAAAAAGCTCTAACAAGGAAATATTTAAATTGCCAAAGGAAAAAAATGCTCACTGAAATAATCCCAGATCGTCCCTGTACCCAAATTTGGAAATTAGTGAAAAAAATCATTCCCCACATAAGAGATCAAATTTCTAAAAATCCTGGCAATGGAGAAACAATCTCTATATGGGATGATAGAATAATGGGGGAAAATCCTCTAAGACAACAACAAAATATAAGAGGATTACAAAATTGGATAGAGGAAAAAAATCTCAACACATTATATTCAATTTCTGAATGAGATCAGAATACTTGGATAAAATGGAGAGTGCCGGAACTACCTCCAAGATTGAAAAGCCAATGGGAAGCTTTGAAAATTCTACTAGTTGGGGCAGCGCCTATAAATAAAGAGGATCAAGATGAGTTTGTTTGGGACCCAAGTGGGGGAAATTATACAGTGAAATCAGGTTACACTTATCTCCAAAATTACAACATCCATGACGATTGGAATCTCTGGAAATCAGTTTGGAAAAATGAGTGTTTGCCCAAAATTAAATTCTTCACATGGTCTCTTTTGAAAGGTAAAATGCTCATAGTGGAAAACTTAAAAAAAAAGGCTTTCAAGGGCCTTCTAAATGTGTCATGTGCCAAAGGGAGGAGGAAAATATCCAGCACTTGTTTATGAATTGCATGATGGCGAGGGAGTGTTGGAAGCAACTGATAAGCCCACAAGGTTTAAGCATAAGGTCCTTAATGCAGCTGACAAATCTTCACAAAAACTGGGTAAAAATCTACCCTTATACTAAGAATAAAAAAGCCATAATAAATAGAATATGGAAATGCCTTCCCTCCATTCTATGTTGGAAAATATGGCTAGCTTGAAACAAGTGCATATTTAAAGGAGAAAAACCAAATATAGGGATTATTCTATCAAAAACTTGGAGTCAAGTCTCAGAAATAATAGGCACAAATGGAGCATCAAGAATGGACCATAACAACTTACAAAAAGAAGAAAAAGACTAGTACAACAAAGCTTTAATAGAAAACAAATCAGAAGCTTTTAAAAAACAAACAAAGACATTGCAAAAAACAAGGAGTGGAAATTACGTTTGAACGATACGGAAATGGCTGAGTGGATCAAAAAACAAATGAAGTATATACTATTCTTTGACGGAGCCTCAAAAAACAACCCAGGCAGAGCAGGAGTAGGTGGTCTAATTCTAGATCCGAATGGTAAGAGAATATCAACCTATGAATGGGGCCCAGGAGAGATGTCAAACAACAAGGCGAAAGCCTATAGTCTTCTGCTAGGCACAAAGATCTTAAATAAAAAAGGGATAAGACCCTATAATCATTGGGGACTCCGCAATCATTATTACAACTATGGAAATAGGAAGGGAATTCAAAAGCTCAGCAATTAACAAAATAAGTCAGAGAATCAAAATAAACACAAACAATATGGAAAAAATAGCCTTTAAGCATGTTTTAAGAGTTCAAAACAAGGATGCGGACACTCTAGCCAACAAGGAAGTGGAGAGGCAAGTTGGGACTGTGAAAGAGAACAATAAAATTTATGAATAAAATATCCCATAATTCGTTTTCAATTGAGGTCTGTATTGAAAATCACATGAGGACATACAACATCAAATCAAGTAGCAGAACAATTGAAGTTAGCAGCAATGAGTAGAGGATCCTTTCTCAGTTGACAATCCATTCCATCAAGTGCTATCTTCCTCGCACAAAGAAGGGGATCCTTACAATCCCAAAAATGATCCATCATGATTTAAATCAAGTCAGCAATCGTCCTCCAGTTCTGAATAAATAAGGTATTTGTCATATCAAGCATAATCATTTCAGAGATAATAACGATTGTCATTCTCGGTGTATGGTGGACACCTGTGCAATCATGAGTAATTGAGACGTGATGGATACCCATAACAACAAGTATTCTCATCACCCAAAAAGCTATAAATTGAAGCATCTGCACTGGTTCTCTCTGCACTGGGATAAACAACGTGTAAGCATCACTGCAAGTAACGCAAGGAGCATTTGTGAAGAGCTCAGCAGAAAGCTTCAGAGACTTAGGCATAATAGCTCTGCAATCCTCCTCACTGAGCAGTTGAATCACGTTTAACAAAGCCTCGTAGTTGAATAATCAAGAGCAGACTGCGCGTTGAATTTTTACTACAACAACAAAACTCAGATCGAAGGTAACAGTAACACCCTGTTTTTCAGTTTACATTCATAGTATAAAACGACATTGGCTTTTGGATTGAAAACAATCTCAGTTTAGTTTCGTTTCCTGAAAAATGACCCTATCTGATCCGTATCTTCCATCCCCATTCTGCTTCCTCCATTATCATCAAAACCCAGAGCCTTCTCTCCACCTCTGATCCAGAGAATGTTGATCTTCCTCCCTCATTTTACAAGCAGAATACTACCCCATCCTCTAATTGTCCTTGGGTTTTAAAGTACACACATCATTGCAGGATTAACAAGGAATCATTGAAGACATCAGAAATAGTCCAGAACAAAGCCAAAAGAAGAAGAGATAAAAGAAGCAACCAATCAAAGCCAAGAGCACATCCTCCAAGAAAAGGAAAAACAATTGACAAAATAAATGAGAGGGGAAAAATGTCTTGCAATACGTTAGAGAAAGTAGAGAAGAATGAGAGCTACCTGACCTGCAGGGCCAACAAATTTGTGATTGGCCTTTTCAACCAATCTCTTAAAGATCTAAGATCCGAGATGAAGATGATCAATGTATACAAGCAAAGAGAAATCGACAATCAAAGAGCTGAAATTGAAGACTTGAAGGATAAATGCAAGCACTTGGAAGAAGTTGTAGATTATATCAAATCAATAAACCAAACTCAGCAGGGAAAAACCTCCTCCAAGTATAGCAAGAAAAGGGGAGAACAACCAGAAGAGTCAGTGAACCAATTCTGGTGAATCTGATGTAATCTTTTTTATTATGCTTTGTAAATTTTGTTTATTACTTGGGCAGTTTGTTAGGCAGTATGCCTTCTTAGCTTTCGAAAATTATAGAAACAAGGTCTCAAAGGTTGAGGCAGGGATTGAGCTCCCATTTTGTGCCTCTCTTGAGAAACAGCATCCTCCGGAATGTAAAAGGACTTAGCTCCTTTCTTTCTTTTTTGTAATACAAAAAGTAACCGATCTTGTTAAAAAAAATAAAAAATTGATACATTCTATTAGGTTAAAAAAATAGATCTTAGTACTTATTAGCGGTTTTTATAATCTTAATTTCCATTCCAAGTTTTCCATTCCCATAAACATCATTTATGTTTTTAAATGCATTACTATAATCATATATCATGTGTGTTTATGTTGAAAAACTTTGGTTGTCTCACTATATTTGAGGTATTTTTGGATTTTGCTTAATCAATTTTTTTACTATTCCTTTGTTCATTGGTATTATTATTCTCTCTTAAAATAGTTTGTTAGATAGATTATTAAGTTTTAATGAAAATTAAAAAGTAGAGAGTAAATTAAATTTAAATAATTATTGTTAAAAACGGTTTTTATATTAATTTATTTTTTAAATAAATGATTCACTTTAAGTATTTTAGTATAATTTTTTAATTAACTATATTTTATTTGTCTTTTGTTTTTTCTCTTCCATAAATTTAAGGTGACAAATCATCATCGTGATCATTTGTATTGCCATTAGGATTACAATATTGATCACTTGTGTATGCATCTCTGTAGTTTTTCAACATTCTCGTACAATACATTGTCCTGGCCAAGCATTATATTATCTATCTCAGTATCTTCATTGGGAATCCAAGTTACTTCTTTAAATACTCTATCACCATGTTCAATTTCTTGTAAACCATTACATTGGCCATAAACCATTATATCAACATATTCCATGAATTTCTTTTTTAAACAAGGTTTTGCTTGAATGGCATACAACCATCCTAGGATGTTACATCATCAATTTAAAATGACTCATTAATTTGAAGAGGGGAGCATATGGTTCACTGATATTTAATAAAATTTGACGTGTATTTGCATGGACAAATCCATACTCATTATGATGTATTGTAAACGGATTGATCCATTAACATTTTAGTAAAATAGGACTAGTTTCACCATACTCAACTTAAATAATTTCTTGTATGAATCCAAAATAAAAGTTCTTTTCAATGTTGTGATGAAATTCAACATTAAGAAGACAATCATAATTTTCCTTTCCTGTGTCCCTTTCTTCCACTCTTAAATGATTACCATAGGTCCATATCCCAGAGAAATAAGAATCCCATTTATTAGGAGGTCATGAAAGGTCATTTCCTCAATCATTATCTTGACTTAATTGCATCATATAATCCAATTATAAAATTTTAGAAAAGAACCATCTCTAATATTCAAATCTTGACCCCGGCTGCGGGTGATTAATAGGGTGGACGGTACAATGGCGGCATTCCCACTGGGCAAGTGGCAGCCCAGACCCGCCACTTGTAAGGTTAAATGGCAAGCCTGCCATCCCCGTAAGTTTAAATTGAATGCATCTCTTAAATATTTCCTGCAGCTCGCCGTCAGCAGCATCATGGTGCTCCCGCGACTTGTTTCTCCGGCGATTTGGTTGCAGACCTTCGGCTGTGTTCTGGTTATTGCTTTGGGCGCCACAATGTGTCATTATAAGAGCCAGCCTCCGCTGGCTATGTCTCATTTAACGTCTCAGCTTCGGCTGCATCGTTTATCTTGGTCGCTGCTGGTTCTCGGGTCACGGTAGTGGTCTCAGGGGACTCGGCCTCGACCCTCAGCTCAGAAAGTCTCGGTCTCTTCCTCTGGGAGTAGTATCCTCTGTAACAAGTTCACCAGCTCTGACTCTCCCGTCTGTAGTGGTCACTTCCTGAGTGTTATCTCCGCGCCCATCGCTGCTTCTATTGTCATCCCTTAGTGGCTCTCTGTGCCCTCTCTCACCACGCCCCTCTGTGCTTATATAGCCTCTCCTCTGTGGCTTTCGGTGCCTTTACTCTCTATGCCTCTGTTAGCTTGTGTGCCTCCGCGCATAGTGCCTCAGCTCTCTGTTCCTTTTGGCTCACGAAGACTCCGCTCTCGGTGCTTTTCTTGCTCCAGCGTCACCCCATACGGGAATTCAGAATGCCGCGGGAACGACTCCGTCTCATTAGCAGAAGGGGAGGGTCTCGGGGTGGATCCAGAGGGAGGGCTATCCAACAACGCTCCTCCCACACCGCGGACTCCTCCTCCGAAGAAATTGATTCCCATGTTGCAAGGCGAGGCAGGGGAAGAGGCAGAGGGAGGGATCGTGCAACAGCCTATGTGCACAGCTCTCATCCCTCCACCCGCTTTCGCATCCCCTATTCCCTGGACAACTCCACCTATATTGTGTCCGTCAAGATTGAAAAGTGCAATAACTCAGCTCCTCCCGAAGCCTCTAAGGAGCGTAGGCAACCATCTCCTGTTCATTGTCAAAGAATTCAGCCTGCGGAGACCTCTGGTGCGGTTGCGGGTCCAAGCGAGCCAGTTAAGGATGCTGTTGCTCATTCAGACTCGAGTGCATCAGATCAGTATGGATGCAAGATTGTTGAGGAGCAACCTTCTACCTCTGTGGACGTATGAGCTTGCCTTCATGTCTTTTTGGTCCAACCAAGGTCACAGGTGGACGCCTCTGTTGCTCTCTTATGTATGATCGCTGGATTCAGGTTTCTGCCTTCTTTGTTTGGAAGTTTTTGATAAGGTTATGGTATGGCTTAGCTATGTTTAGGTTCGAGTCGGTTTCCAATTCCGACCATGCTTGCTGTTCTATCTCTGTTTGTATAACTTTCTGGGCAGTTTTTGGTACAGATGGGATTATGCAGTGTCCAATAGTCTGTCGGTCAGTTATCAATAGTCTGTCGGTTATTTGTTGGTCAAGTCAGATTCAAAGGGAAGTTGCACCCTCCAATGTAAAAGCCCTGCTAAATCCATAACTCAGTATGGAGAATTTTTTAGGCCGGTCTCGTTGTAATCTTTTTGTATAATAATAGGAGTAGACAAATTTACAAAAAAAATATATTCAAATCTTGAAGTGTATGCTTTTGAGATGGGCGCATCCTTGTTCAAATATCTTCTTTGTATTTTCTACATAGAATATGAACATACAAGATAGTAAGAATGATAATAATTTAATTGTTAAGGAATTAATTAAATAAACTATCATGTAAATAATATTTCACCTATGCCACTTATTGAATGAGGATGTGTTATGCAGAACATAAGCACGTATCACAATTCTTTCCTAGTTTGATAACGTGAAGTGATGCCCATTTCCTTCTAATACTTCACCTGCAAATTTCTCATCTTCATCATCATCCCATACACGTCAATTGACATCACTAAAATCATTCATATATTATGTACAAAATCCTGTGGCCTCTTGCATAAAATATCCCTCACACATGTTACCTTATGGTTTTTTCTTATTACAAACAAACATTTTTAGAACCTTGTTCTATAGGATACATCCATCTTGTTCTTATCACGCCACAATGCTCTAGTTCCTGTTCCATATGTATAAGAAGATGCATAGAAACACTGAATATTGCTGGTGGAAATTCTGATTCCAGTAAGAAAAGGACTTCAAAAACCTCTTCCCTCAAATTATTAAAGTTTGAAGGATCTAAGGCATACAAACACTTTCTCTTTAATATTAGGCACAACCTTATAATTTCAAATATTGGCCCCTTTTACTAAATTGATGACTGCAATAGGTAAAATATCCTCAGTTATGAGATGATAGTCATGGGTCGTGAGGCCTCTTAAGTTATTATTGTCAATTTTGATTCTAATATCACAGCTTACATGTCGAGTAGAAAACTGATTCTAGGACATCAAATTTAAGAATTATGCATATTGTTCCTTTGTCCACACATAAGGAGAAATAAGGTTTTTATATTTTCCATCACCATAGTTTTCAACCCAAAGATTTCAATGAATCTTTAGTTCTTAAAGGTCTAATCGTGATGACACCATATCATATGCACCAAAAAAAGTTTCTATAATAGAAAAAACTATGTTTTCTTGGTATGCATAAAGTCAACAATATGCCTAATGAGTATATATTTAAAGTATGACAAGATATAAAATATGCACACTCTTTTTACACCACTATTATTAAGTGGATCATTTTTACTACCATGAATGCCACCATTTTCAATAAACTGCATTCGTGTTTCTCCTTTGTCAGTAATTTAATAACTTGTTATTACCAATGGTGCTTCATGATTATCTTCCTGAATATTGAAACATCATTTTTATGACAATATGAGTTGGGCACATTATTACCACCTTTTTCCTACTTATTTTCCTATTTTTTTATTCCTTTTTGACCACGAGGACCATATCTTATTCTTGTAACAACACTTATTCACCTAAGTATGTCATTTTTCACTTGTCAGTTTCTTAGTCCAATTCTACTTATAATTTCCATTAGAACTACTTCCTTAGGCTAATTTTTATCATAAAACTAATATATGGGTTATTTTAGGTTTGAATGGTTTGACAAAGTTTTTTGTTGCATGATTAGATTTCAATTCCTCTACCGATTTGGATTAAAGGCTCCATGAGTTGTTCATGTTACATTGACAATTTGTCTAAGCATGTGCTTCCTTCTTTAGCTAGACTGAATCGAGGAGTACATTGTTGGGACAGAGTCCCATGTGGTCAATTTTGGGGCAAAAGCCCAAGTTTTGGGGCAGAAAGCCCAAGTTTTTGTTATGTAAAGTGTAAAGTCTTTGTGAGTTGTGGTTGCAAAGTGCATAGATAGTAAAGTGTCATAAAGGGTATTTCCCTTCTTTTATGTAAGTTATGTCGACTTTAGTAGATCTACCCATGGTTCGCGGACCATGTGATTGTATAAAAAGGAGAGTCTTAGAGAGTCTAAGTGAAGTTAAAGATATTGAAAAAGATGAATGTAATGGGTCATTAGAAGAAAGAGTGAAGAGTCTTCGAGTAGAAGAGAGGCTTTGCAGCTATGTGCGCAGAGGCCTAGAGTAGATTCCGCAGCTGAGTGCGCGGACCCCTGCAGCTGAGTGCACAGGGTAGTCTTGAGTTTGTAAGCAGAACTAAAGTATCAATAAAGAGATTATTCCATAAAGATCTTTGTTTTGTTTATTTATTTCTGTTACGAATGAATGCGATTATGATATGATGAATGTTGGGTTTATGATTTAATACTGTATTGATGCGTGATTTTGCATGATTTACATTGTTATATGAACACAAGTAATAATAACTGTTTATGCGAAGAAGTATCTTGTTGCATGTTAAGGATATCAAACAATTAAGATGATCCGGGTAATAATAGAATTAGGAGTAATCACAGAGGCACGTAAGTAGTTGACTTACCTATTTAGGGTCTACGAAAGATAGTCATAGACCTTCGTGAAGGTCTAGAGGCTGGTAAGAGGAAGTTATATTGATAAGCCTTAAAGGCTTATTGATCTATGCGCAGGCCGGTTTAGGGCATAAAATGACATCACACTCATCTTTGGGTGTGGAAACTTGGTTCCAGCATCCCCCCATACTTCTTCAGGTGAGACTTCAGTCCGCGCTCCACGGGTTGATGCCGAAAGGGCCAGTAGTGTAGGGATTTGTTTAGAAAACTTAACTCTGAACCTCGGTCAGGATCCACTAAGCCAACAAATGGTCCGTTGTCAGGACCGGGATCTGCATAAAGAGATGTGTGATGTCGCATCACTGGAATCCAACAAAGAAAGAAATTGAGGGGCGGTTGGATAGAAATATCCACGAATTCGTGATGCAAGAAAACAAGAATCCATGATTGACAAAAGAACAATGGTTGGACAGGTATGTGTACAAAGATACACAAAATTTTCTTCTGTTCCTTCTTGATCGAGCTATGTGAGTGGATTGCTAAATTAGCAGACAGACAGGGAAGGTGGAGGCTTGACGGTCCAATAGTGTGGACCCCGAAGTTAGTACAAAGATTCAAAGCCTATGAAGATAAGATCATGTGCGCTGTCGATCACTAGATTGATCGTGTCATTGAAGGATTTGTGACAGAGTTCATAATCGATACCTTGGTCAGCTATAGCGAAGAAGAACGACACTTCTTCAAGGTAACACGAGGTAAGTATTTAAGATCTTTGAATACTTGGATTAAAATGCTCTTGTGTGAAAAGCAGGTTATGCAATTACCTTGATGTGTGGAGCTACGTGAAGTGGAAATTTATTCAGGGATAGGAGGAGGGCAGGTCCTAATTATAGTCTGCTGATTGAGCCTCCTCTGAGTGATGACGAAGGAGCAACACAGGCTTCTCCTCAGAGCACTGTCTAGTTAATAAGGCAAGGGTTCCCGTGAATACCCCATCCGCCCACACCACCTCCATCGTCACCTCCACAACATACGCTTTCGCCCACACTGCCACCACCTCCACCATTGTTCAATATGGCTAATGCAGTGAAGTTTCCCATTTTCAAGGGCTTGGGAAATGAGGACCCAAACCAGTTTTGGTTTGTTGCGAAGGCGATATGGACATCCTATAAAATTACAAATGATTAGATGAAGAAAGCAACATTAGTTACTACTTTACAGGATCACGCCCTAACATGGTACATTAAGTACTACACCAATAACCCGACAACTGCATTGGAAAACATTCAAACTATGTTGAATAAGGAATTCAATAGACCCAAGTATGAAGCACAATCAATCGTGGGATTCAAGGAAATCATGATTAAGCCTGGAGAGACACCCTAGGAGCTGGATCAAAGATTTAAATTTAAGATCCGCGAAGCTAACATGAATCTTATGAATGGGAAGCACCGCGAATGATTTATGGCTTCGCTCTTGCCTCATTTAATGGTTTCTTTATCACAACAAAAGATTGGGATTCAGGCGGAAGCCCTGGAGACTGCGATGAGATTGAATGAGACATCGATTCAAGATGCTGCTTTGGGAGTTCAGTAGATTCACGCGGAGTTGAAAAATCTTTGCCTAGAGTTCCAGAGTCTGAAAAGGATAGAGTGGCTCAGCCTAAGGTGCGCGAAGAAGTTTGGTGTTTGAAATGTAAGAGTCAGGGGCATGATAAAGATCATTGTCCTGTCTTCACGAATTATGTTGCAGGAGGAGGGTTGATGCCTCTAAGGCTGGAATCTCAAGTAGGGCCAAGTACGAGGCTTGTGCTGTGGCATGCTATATGTCAGGTAGGTGGGAAACATATGACATATAATTGTCACTTGCTGTAAAAATTTGTATAGACACCGCAACAGATCTTCTGCAACTTCTGCAAATCAGTGGGCCACGATGAGCGCAACTACCATAGCTATGATTTAGTAATGGAGAGAATGCTTGCATATCAGATGTAGACAGAAACACAACCTCCATATCAAGGTGTTGGGGGAGCATGAGGAGGCTATCAGGGGTGCAGACGAGGCGGAGGTGGAGGAGGACCTGTGAGAGGTCAGGGGCAAGTTATTTGCTAAAATTGTGGAGGGCCAAGACACTACGCACGAGAGTGTAAAAGTCCAATGCACCTGTCGTGTCGATACTATACACAGTTTGACCACACGACAGAGGATTGCCTTGTATTAATAACTAAGATGTGGGAAAAGGGGACGCAACCATAGTAGCCTACCTAGAACCTACAGATGATAAGGACTGAACCCCGCGAAGAGGATCCTAATGTGAATATCGTGCTATGAAGTGGAATGACGACTGTCGAAGATAAGGGAAAGAAGCTTGAAGATAGTGAATGGGTCCGCAAAAATCTAGAGAAGAAGGTTGACTTTGATCTAGAGCGTGTGAAAGAAACCTTCATGGAAGCAAAGAAAATCTTCGTTGAGGATTCTACCTCAGGAAGTGAGGATAAGGAGTTTGAAGAAATGGACCCATCCATGCTTACTACCTTTTTGGAGACCTGTATGAAGTTGCTATGCGATAGAAAGACCATGAAAGGATTGCAGGAGTTGATCAATAAATGTGCTAGTAAAGAAAATTCTCCTAAGGGTCTGCGCGTGGTCAAGAAAATTGGTAAGCATAAGGCAAGAACATGGTGGGAGATGAGGCTCACCACGCAAATAAGAGAGTATGAAATGGACCAAGTTATTTTGGAGCTTGGGTCAGATGCGAACGTTTTGCCTAAACAAACATGGGAGAGAATGGGGAGACCTGCACTACAGTGGTCTCCAATTCAATTGAGGATGGTGAATTAGCAAAATATTATCCCCATGGGAAGATTGTAGGGAGTGACAGTAGATATTGAAGGCATGAGTGCGTTGGCTGATTTCGAAGTAATAGAGATTGTCGATGACAACAATCCCTACCCCGTGATCCTTGGGTTCGATTGGGCTATTGACATGAATGGGGTGATCAATTTGAAGAAGTGGACGATGTCATTTGAAAGAAAATTTCTCTGCGTAGTAGTACCTCTGGACCCTACAGAAGGACTGCGCTATACTGAATTGATCTGCGATTATGAAAGTGATGATGATTTGGACCAGATCTACAAGATAACAATGCGAGACCAAAATTGGGTGAATCCAACAACAGATGGACGCATTTCATGGGACTGTGAAAGTTCCTGCACGCCAAATTCAAATGAAGAATTAGAACACTAGCAGAATAGGTTGCATGAAGTATCTACATTGCACTGTAACATGATGACTAAATCACTGCGCTATGTATCATCAGAGGTTAGGAGTTTGCCTTATTATGATGGTCTAACTGATGTAGATAATTTTTTGGATGCATTTGAAAGGGAAGTGCCTGAGAAGCATCGCTTCCAAGCACTGGATTTGGCGTTGTGCGCTACACCCACAAGATACCTCTCTCGGTTTCTCCAGAAGCATGCCGAAAGTGTCAAAGCCCCAAATTGGTCATTTTTGTACTCTACTGGCTTGTAAAGGAACTTGATGATGGAACCCTATGAAAAGATGAGCTTAGCAAAACTATCATTAGTAAATCATGGAATAATCATCTTTAATAATAGAAAATCTAAGAAAACTAATGATAGTCAACCACAAGACATAAAATGTGATCTGGCGGCATGTTGATGGAATTAGGGTACATAACGAGTTAAATACCTAGGGTTTTAGGGTATGAATGGTGATATTGCATGGTGAAAACATGGGCATTTTCAAGGCCCATCAACTTCTTTGAAGACCTCAGTGACAATGTAGATGGAGTTTTTACTTTACAAACAAGTCAAGTCTCAAGCCATCCAGACTTGGCACCATTATGCTTAAACTACCTAGGCTTACTGCCTTTCTTCTGCATGATTTAATCTACCTTCTATAACTATGGAAAAAATTAATTTCTCTTGTTTACATTTTCCAACAAGGACACTCTATTCATATGTTTGATGGAAAATTTGAGATAAGAAAAGAATTAGACACCACAGTTATCATGACAGAAATAGATGAAGAAAGACTGTTGAAGCTGCAAGGAACATTTGATCAGACACAAAACTATACATATAGTTCTCAGTACAATGAAGCTACATTGTCATCTAATATTCTTTGGTATGTAATATTTGGACATCTTAATTATGAAAGTATTTGTTTGTTGAAAATAAGTGGTGTTTCTAGTTTTCCAACTATTTCTAGGAAACTAAAACAATGTGATGCCTGTATCCTTTGAAATAAAGAAAACAATCCATTTCATGAATCTACTTCTAGAGAATGTACAATCATTGCACTGATTCATTCTGATTTGTGTAGCGCTGTGCATGTCCCTTCTGCAAATGGAAATAATTATATGATTACTTTTATTAATGATTACAACAAAATGTGTTGGGTTTACCTGTTGAAAAGTGAATTAGAAGCCTTGAAAATTTTAGAAAATTTCATTCATGGATTTAAAATGATGCACAATCGCATATTGGATCACTTCATAATGATAATGGAAAATAATATACTTCTAATGAATTTGAAAACTATCTTCACCAACATGGGATTCAACATTGAATACTTGTGCCATACAATCCTCAACAAAATGGTGTAGCTAAAAGAATGATTAGGACTATCTTAAGTATAGTTTGCTCAATGATATTTTTCAAAAATGTAAATTTGGTGTTTTGAGATGTAGTTTTTGTGCAATATATATAAAAAACAAATGTCCATCTCATCCTCTTAAAAACAAGACTCCTTATAAAATGTGGTATGGCCACCTTCCTTCGGTAAGACATCTCAAGATATTTGGTACAATCTACTATGCTTTGATTCCTAAGGAACAAAGAAACAAGCTTGATACAAAGAGTCAAAAGTCAATATTCTTGGGGTACTTAGATACCACCAAAGCATATTGTCTTTCCGATGAGGTAAATAAATTTTTTATATTGTCTAGATATGTGATTTTTGTTGAATCTTTCTTGACTGACAATATTTTTGAGTGAAAAATTGATTGGTTGGACAAATTCATTCATGAAAAAACTTATCAAAAATTTAATAATGAGATTCCACATCTTGAAGGGAATATCCCTATCTTGGATAAATCTATGGAATCTCCTTCTAAATAACTTTCTCCCCCTCATGAAGTTCTAGCTAGTTCTTCAGATCAGGAAGACCCTTTGAATGATGTGATTTAGAGGATTGGAAAGATAAATTTTGGTGTGGCCCCATCTCAATCAATATAGAATCTTGGACCATCTCAATAATGTCCTCCAAAATGCCTCATTAAAATTCTTGAAGGTGTTTATCCTAATGAGGTTTGAAGGACAAGAATTAGAATTTCCTCCAGACAAAATGGAGGTGATGTAGATGATTATGATACAATTGATGATATGGATGTTTCTTATGATTTTGAATTAAATTTGTCTACTAATTTTGAACCAAATTTCTTTAAAGAAGTTGCCCCTCATGATGAATAGAAATAATCAATGCAGAAGGAGTATGATGCTCTCTTAAAGATTGAAACACGAATTTTTTTGGACCCTCGATTTGGAACCAAACCAATTGGTTGCAAGTTGGTCTTTAATTTTTTAATTATAAAAAAGATGACTTAATTTACTATCATCAAGCACACCTCGTGGAAAAAAGGAATTTTATAGGAAGAAGGGGTCGATTATGAAGATGCCTTTCCCCCCACAATAAAATGGGTCACCATTTGGACTCTCTTTCATTGGTAGCTCATAATGGATGGAAAGCCCATCAAATGAATGTAAACAATTATTTCTTGAATGGAGACTTGAAATAAAATGTTTTTATGTCTCAAAAAGAACATTTTGTTGTGAAGGGACAAGAACAAAAAGTATGTGAACTCATCAAATCCTAGTGTGAACTAAAACAAGCACCACAAGCCTAGTGCGTACAATTGATTGAACATCTTCTAAGATAAAATTTCAAACACTTTAATCTTGATGATGCAACTCTATTTTTCAAGAAAGTTGGAAAAATTATTTTCTATGTTATGATATATGTAGATGATGTGTTAATAATATGGAACAATGAAAACTATATTGCATCCATAAAGAAAAAATTGAAGAAAATATTTGAGATGATAGATTTGGGACACCTTCATTATTGCTTGGGCATTGAAGTGATCAAACATAAGGTGTATATTCCTCTCTCAAAATAAGTACATTGGAGAATCGTTGAACAAGATTGGCATGGGTGAATGCAATCCTTTGTCCACTCTAATGCAAAAAAATTTGATGATCACATCTAAAGAAGGAAATGAATTTGAGGATGCAACTAAATATAGACAACTTGTGGGATGCATTATCTACTTGACCACTACCAGACCATATATTTCATTTGTTGTTGGAATATTTTCCAATTTTATGTGAAAGCTTTGTGAAGGACATTGGTTTGCTGCAAAAAGAGTTCTAAAGTGCTTGAAATGAACTCAAGGCATTGGACTTAAATTTCATATGTGGATGACTACAACTTGGTTGGATATTTGGATTTCAAATTTGATGGAGATAAGGAAAATAGAGTGTCTACTTTAGGCTATGTTATGAGTCTTGGATTGGGAGTTGTCTCCTTGAAGGAGCCTCCAGAGTTATATCTATCCGCTACAAAAAAATCCTGGACTTGTCTGATGGACTCATTAATAAAAAGAAAAACAGTCATATGGATGGAATTGCTCTGAAGCCTCCCTGATAGAGATCACTCGCCTCTTGGGATTTACAGTGACACATGAATGGAGGTCATTTACATATCCTGGAATTCACATTTTCCGCGATCCTTCAAATGGGGAAGATTGGGAATTAGTTTTGCAAAAACTCTAAAAAAATAACATTATGGGGTACCCATTGGTTAAATGTTTAAGGGAAAGTGGTCCTCATCAAATCAATATTGTCTTCCCTCCGTGTGTACATTGGCTTGGGGTGGCTAGCTCCAAAAAATGTCATACATCAAAATAACAGCTTATTGAGAAAGTTTTTATGGCAGGTGGGAAAAAAGAATGAGAGTTTCTTCCACTTGGTAAATTGGAACACAATCCAATTACTAAATCATTTTGGAGGTTTAGCAATTAGGGATCTAGAGTATATGAATTTGGAAATGGGAACAAAGCTAGTATGGAACCTTATTTTGGAATCTAAAGGATGGCAGAAAATTGTTTTTTAATGAAATAATTTCACAAGAATCGATTAATAAGACTCTAAGAAGAAGTATGGACAACATAAGGCTCTAAAATTCGTAAGATCTGTTGAGAAACAACCACCATTTTCTTGATCATCTAGTCTAGAAATTTGCGAATGGGGCTCAGATCCGTAGTTGGAAGGATCAAGTTCCATCGATTGCCTTGGACTCTAAAGACCGAAGAGTTCAAAGATTAGTAATCTAGATGGAGAATCAAGTCTTAGGCAGACTAGCAGACATTTAAAAATGGAATGATAGTGGACAATGGATAGGATGGAAATGCCATCTACGTCCTTCTGAATTAAATTAGTATTGGAAAAATATGCTTCAAGCCCTTAAAGGATTTTATCTAATAGAAACTGATTTCCTTGACCATAGGGTATGAATGCGAGGAAAGAAGAGCTTCTTAATAGTTAAAGAGGTTACAACTCCTTAGTGCAACACCTCCCACACCCCCTTACTTCAAAAATTTGGAATTAAATTTGGGACAAGGGTGGTCTTCCAAAGGTTAATACATTTCGCTGGGAGCTAGTTCATGACAAGATATTGGCCGCTGAAAATTTAAGAAAACGGGAAATCCAAGGACCTTCACATTGTGCCTTTTGTAGATTATATGAAGAATACATCATCCATGTCTTATGATATTTTCCTTTTTCTCTTGAGGTTTAGAATCATTCTCTGGATCCTCACACCTTTAATCAGGGTATTCCAGTGGATTTGGAGTTAATGTTTGTTAAATGGAAATCTCTTTACCCTCTCCAGTATAAGTCTGGATCAATCATCTCAAGATGTTGGGTATCTCTTCCAAAATATCTATTTTGGTCTATCTGGCTATCCCATAATCAAGTTATTTTTCAAGATGCAAAGACAAATCCAATAGTGATTATTGTCAAAGAAGTATAGTTGGTTTTCGATGCCATATCTACTTGGGGCTACGATCCTTAAAATTTGGAGAACCTCACAGGTGAAGAAAAGGATTGATTCCTCCTTCGTAACCCCTATAATCATGTTGGAAAATTCATTATTTGTCCTTCATTGCGTTCATTTATTATAAGAATGGATAAGGATCAGTTCAAGGACCAAAGACAAAATAAAGGTTTTTACTCAATATTCTTCGATGGGGCCTCGAAAGGAAACCCAGGGGTGTCTGGATTGAGAGGGGTAATCTTTAGCTCCTAGGAAGAAATTGAGACACAATTTTCTTGTGGATTAGGAAAAGCTACCAATAACCAAGCAAAGACTCTTGCTCTCTAGCAAGGTTTAGAGGTGGCAATTACAAAATATATTTCATTTTTGGTAGTTTATGTGGATTCCATGTTGGTAAACCATAAAATTATCAAAGCAAAAGGCTCTTCAAAAAATGATCTCTCTCCAATGGTATTCAAAATACATAAGCAATCCCACAAGTTGGAAAAATTTGATTATGGTTCCCCACCTATAGTATATATTCCATGAATACAAAAAAAAATCTTAAATGGGCATTTAGTATCCCATCCCATCAGCACTTGGAGAACAAACATACTCGAATTAAGCCTTGGTAGGGCAATCATGGTTCACATATGGAATAGATTAATAGAAGTATAGAATCAACGATTCACTTGTTTAATTTGACTTATCTTTAGTTGTGATTTCGAGAATGTAGGCCCCATGCTCCATGCCAAGTGGAGGATATGACTGTCCAAATTATCATATAGTGTTATGGCCGAGAAGAGCCCCACCCAAAATTTTAGGAAAACTTAAATTTACATGCGCTCAAGTATAATAGAGGCGATACAGAGATGGAAAATCTCGTGTAGAACAAAGCTGTTGGAATTGAATGCGTGTAGAGGGAAGGATATATAAGTGGTTTGGGAGAGGTGGTTTATAAATGGCAATTGTTGATTCTGTATTTCATGTTCAGGAGTAATTCTAGCACTATTCATAGGATGGATCGTTCAGGTCAGCCAGAGCACAAGGAAGTTATGGAAGATCATCTGCAAGGTATGGATTTCATGGCTGAACAAGGTGATAAGGCTCGCACAGATGCCTACTCCCAAATTTCCTTGATTTTTGATCAGTTGGAATTGTTATTGACCGCAATGGATCGATTGCAATTGTCAATGGACATGTTGGCCTACAAAATTTACAATATTGAGTTTACTATAGAGACAACAACCATGGGCATCTTGAAATAGGTCTTTGGCATTGTGGAAAATCCAACTCAGGGAGAATGAGAAGGGATTCAGAAATAGGCAGAGAATATGGACCAAACTATGCACGAGGAGTCACTCCCTCAAATGGAGTCGACTCAACCAGGACAAGCAGGACCTTTCAAAAATAGGAAAGACAATAGTGGATAGTTGGTAACAATTTCATATGAATTGCAAGTATGTTTTGTATAATGGATTCTTCTTGAGACTTCTTAAAAGAAATTCTGTTAGGAGTATAGTAAGAAATTGGCCAGGTAGAAGTATGACTTTTTGTTTAGTTCTCTAGAAAAATGAAGACATGGATGTATTTCTGAATGTAAAGGTGTTGGCCTATTTTCCAGTTGCATAAATATAATATACCCATTTCCTTTAAAAAATAAAAAAATGAATAATTAGAAGGTGAATAATTGGTCATAACTAGGGGCTAATTATGTGGTAACCTAGGATTCAATTCTCTTGAATTTGGGGAATCTTCCAAAAACCACTATACAATATACCTTTAAGGATGGTTCTTTTAAAATATACCACATAAACCATGATAAGTCAAGTTTTGGAAGTGGTTTATAAAAGAGTGGCTCCCAAGCTTCAATTCTCATTAGTTCTAAGGCTGGTTTTTGAGAAACCACCAGTAAAATTAAATTTATGTGTGGTCTTTTAAAATTACCCCTAAAGTTTATGGCAAGTTAAATTTTATAGGTGGCTTATGAAAACCATCCTCAAAATATTTAAGTTCATGTTTGAGGATAGTTTTCAAAATCCACCTCAAAATCCCTTGGAAATTTTTTAGAGAGGGTTGACAGAAAGGTAGCTACAAACCTAAGTAATTGCTAAAGTGGTAAATTTTAATATGATCTAGATCATTATGAATATATGGTGACCTCGATGATGATGATTAACATGAGAAAGGGAGATCATTAAGGGGCATCAAACTGGGTCCAATCTATAAAATCAAATTGTGGCAAGTTGGATGAGTGTTGGTTCGAGCGAGTCATCATGGAAAAGATCTCGAGTTCAAGCACGGAAGGCCAACAATGGTCCATTGTAGTCTAGGATAACACTAGCATTTTCACCTCACCCCGAAGGGCAAAGAGTCTCACTTGAAGCGCGTAGCGACCAAAAGCGGAGAAGGGCTCAACATAGGATTGAGGGGGTCTAAGTTATACATAGGCGGTCATACACATATGCGGTCATAAAACATGGAACATAAATAATAATATCCTCAACTCATACACAAAGACTCATCATATATACCACAGACTAACAATATACTAGTGTCGATCGATCAAGCACTAGCCTCATGTAACAAGGGGACTAATTAAAATTTTGATAAGCCATAATATAAGATGTGCAATACACTTATGGGTCTTAAAAGTCATCAACTTGAATTAAATTAAAGTATCAGAACATAATACATTAGAACTCAGCTCTTGGCCATCAAAAACATAGAGAATACCCAGCTTAGTAGCTCGGGTCAGATATGCTCTGCAACTCAGTTCCTTAATTCCTAGCCCTTCCTGCTTCTTCTTTGGTGTCTACGTACCTCAATCAAAGAAACTCAACAATAATAGCAACAACACCACCAACAACCCATAATCAACCCCTTCCTTTCTGTTCTTCCTCTCTTTATATCCTTCTCAGCTGCCTGGTCTGCCAGTCCTCGCTCGACTGCTTACTTCCTTGGCTGCCTCTGCACTTTCCTGTCTCCTCGGTTGCCTTTTCCTTTCGCTACCACCTTTCCATTACCTTCCTGCAACTGCTCGTTTCGCCACCCAACCGTTGCTACCATTTGTCCTTTCCCGCCCTACGGTTGGTCAAAACTGGTCAAAACTCCTCAAAATTAACGAAGGCTCCAACAGGCCCCGACCACAATTTCTTGACTCGTCCCTAAATCAAGTCATTTCGACCTTTGGTGGCTCTGGTGCTGTCTCCATGGGTTCTATGGGTGGTGTATGTGTTGCTACCGACGCTATTTCCACTGTTTGTTGTGCCGACACTTCTGTTGTTGTGATACCTTCTTGCGAAATAGGCATTCCTTTCGTTTCCAACCTAGCCTGTGGTGTGGAATTTGTTTTTGTGCCCCTTTCCTGACCTTGTGACTCCTTCATCCAAACGAAGGCTCCAACTCGGGAACTTCTATTGTCGTCTGCTACCTGAACTCGCTGTATCGATGGATAGCCAAGTTCCAATTTGTGAGGATCACGTTTGCACTTTGTGTAAATGTCTCGGCTGATTGTGACGTCAGGGTTGTCGGCCGTTGGACTTGCAGGTCGTCCAATTGCTGACTGCTTGAGTCACATGCCTCTTTCAATAGAAGGACCTACATTCGCACCGCGGGCCGCAAGTCTTGGATTACCCTCTTTATCCTGGCCGACTCCTCCTCCATTGTGCCAACCTGGGCTTGGAAGACGTCAATTTGTTCATTTAGTTGTTGGAGTTGAACATGATCAATACATGCCCTTGTGCTGGAAAATAGATATTGAATCTACTCTCGCAATAGGTAGACTTGGTGATTCTTCAGAGCTAGAATTCTCAACTAGTCATGGAATTTGCCCATTAATGCATATCCATTGGTGAGGGCTTTAGTTAGTGCTTGTTTCTTTGTCTCTAGCTCTCGCATCTTGCTTTCAACTGAGCGTGCATATATTTCCACAGGGTCTGACAGTGTGGACCTTACGGTCTCTAGCTTCTTCTTCATCTCCACATTTGTGGTTGCCAGGCATACGCACACTGTTTGTATGTGATTGTAGCAGTCAACCAAGGAGCAGACAGACATGTCTGCCGGTGCTTCAGTGTTGGCTTCAACGACTATTGGCCACATGGCTTGGAATCGATGCGTAAGATGATGCACTTATGCTTGAAACCCTGTATTTTCCTCTTACAGGTGATCATGTTCTTCCGTCACTGTGAGCAATTGCATCGTTTACTGCTCATGCTCCTTAAACAATATCTCATGCAGGCCCTCGGCCTTGTGGGCGGCTTGCTGAATGAAAGAAAATAACTGGGCTGATGACTAGTGATACATTGTATCATCCCTCATGGTGTTTGGTTCTAGAAACTATTATTGTAGGGGTAGGCAACTTGCAATGGATTTATCAGAATGTGAGGCGGGTGAGTTCTCTTGCTTGGATGGTGGTTGTGATGGTGAGGTGAATTGTGGTGTGGCTTGGGTGATACTGGGGTTCGGGGGGACTGTGATTTTTATAGGGAGCATGGGTAGGTATGGGCCAATCCTTTCTCCCTGCCATCTGGAATCCAGGCATCTTCCATTCAGTGGGTCTAGTCCTAGAATTGGTGTTGTACTCTCAGTAGGTGGCATTTCTAAAGTCAAGGTGGCACCTTCCTTTCGGACAATTGACTTAACTTCTGCTTCCGCAGATATTCTCCTGTGGTCAAAGGGGAAGAGATCAAACACTGTTGCGGAGGTGGAAGTTGTTTGCAGGGATGACTCCCGTGACTGATGTATTGCAATGGTTGTGGTATTGGGGATTTCCTCGACTATGGCAGTTGTGGGAATTTGATGCTCGACCTCTGTTATCACAAAATCAGTACTGATGGCTGCTAATTAGTAAGACCTTATGTAACTGTTTCAGACCAGACTTTTAGCTAGGGATTAGCCTCCCTAACCTGAGAGGGCTCTCTCAAAACAAACTACCGATTTATCTTTAGACATAAAGAGGGCTAAATCTTGAAATGAAAATTTAGTAAACATGCTGGTTGGACAGACAACATAACATCTCTTCCATTGGGCTCATGGAGTCAAACATCTTTTCAGTAAACTATCAACTGTTCATTCATAGAAGCCAAGGCATGTAATGTTTAAACATTCAAAACATTTCTCAAATAACCATCAACTTGTAAGTACACACAGGAAGTCTGAGCACTAGGTGAATTCAGAGTGATTGTGTACCTAAAGAGCTGTAAAACATGAAGGACAAGAACCTCAACTTATAAGTATACACAAGAAGTCTGAGCACTAGGTGAATTCAGAGTGATTGTATACTTATCAAGCTGTAAAACTTAATTGGTCAGACAAAACCACAAACATCTTGAGCATTTTAACAAAGTATGAATCTTGGGAAGAATAAACAGTCTTTCTATTACTGTAAAAAGCTTTATACACAGACCAATATAACTCTGTTTTTTGCATAAATATCCAACCCTCATTACATCAGAGTTTCCTCTATATATAGGAAAATATTCTTGACTACTTTGAGCTTCCTCCTCCAGCATGAGGGGAGCTCGATGACCAACATTTACTATCCTTATCTATCTTAACCGACTCATTAAATCTACTAAGCATTAACTGTAATTACAAAAGAGTTCTAATCAAACTTAAACTCTAATTTATTCTCCTCGTATTCTGATTCCTTTCTAGGTCTTCAACCGCTGTCTCTTTTTGTTATGGTCGTGATTGCTGAGATAAGGATGTATAAAACCAAATTAGGTTTGAATGTTGAATGTGCTGATAGTTCATGTATCATAATGATAATCCCCTGTTTTCACGGTCTTTGTTTTCCATCATCTTTCGAAAGTTTAGGCATGTGTTCCCAGCTGTTTAATGCTTCAAAATTTGATGAGCATCACCATCTTTCCAGGTATGTTGGAAGCCTCGTTGATTGGACAAGTGTACAAGCCAACATCTTCGTATGCATTTTCAGCCAAACCCTAACCGCCGGTAATAAAGTACCTTTATTAAAGTTCTAGCTTAAGACAAAATCTTTTATCTTTATAAAGGATGGACACTTGTCAATATTTGAATGGCTCTGATAGCCTCATCTGGTTTCCTTGATGTTCATTAGCCCTTTTCTCCAAAATCTGCTGACCTCATCATTAGACTTGTTATTTTTTTCAAAAAGCAGCATCTACAGCAGTTTCGTAGCGCGCTACGAAATTGTTGTTCTTTTCAAAAACACAGTCTTCAGTAAATCTATCAATATTCTTTGTGACTGCAACAGCTCTTCTTCTGGCTTCAAAAACTCCTAATTTACCTTGATTTTATATGCTGTGCTTACATGCCTCAAAAACCAATGAACTTAAGAAAAATAAAGCAAAATCTTGGGGTAGCACCTGACTTTTAAAATTTGCAATTTTATTTGGCAGCTAACTTATTTATCTGAGCTTTTAGTTTTGCAACCTCCTTTTCCATGGCTGCAATTTCTGCTACGGCTTTCTCCATATTAGCCATTTCTTTCTCGGTTGCCTCCCATTGTTCTTTTGAAGATGTAGTCTTGGTTTCTTTGGAAATGGGGACCTTTTTATTCATATCTTTCTTCTTGATTTCTTTTGCTTTTTCTTTTCTGGGTAGTTGCTTCTCCATTTCTCTTGCTTGTCTTCTTGTGTATGGTTTTCTTTTCATTTCCTCTGCCTCCTCTGCTTTAGGCAGTTGTTCAATTACTTTTGTTGTAGGTACCTTCACAGCTACCTCTTCCCTGTGCAATTTCTCAGCTACTTTAATTTGCCTCCTGGTGACTGGCCTTCGTGGTTTGAACATAAATTCATTACCAGGTTCCTCAAACCTTAACCTCTTTGAGGCCTTTGGTTTTTTGGTGCTTTCAGGTGATGACTGAGTTAGGTCAATATGCATTGACTCAACCTGCCCTGATTTAGCTTGCTCAAAATCAATTGCCTCAAGCAAATCATTTAAACTAGCTTTTGATATTGGGCTTTCTTCCACAGCTATTGATTTGCCTTTTTCTTTACTTAACTGACTTCTGGTTTTGACTCTTGATACCTGTTCAACTCCACTTGACCCTGGTGCATTTTTCTTGTGTTTGATTTTCTCCTTTGATGATGATTGCGGTGTCTCTTTGATAACTGATGGCTTTATTAATTCCTTCAACTGGGTCTTGGTTTTCTTCTTGCCTTTTATTTCCTTTCTTAGTTCAGCAAGAGTAGGTTCTTCAGTCAACCTTTCTCTTTCTCTAACAGGCAGTGGGGTGAGGCCTGTCTTAATCTGAAAACCAGCTATAAAAATAAAAGAGTCCCAATCTCGACCAATCTTCTGCAAGTTATCTAGTACTAACAGTTTTATTAAACCATGGTGAAACAATGATGTCTCACAGTCTTCTTTCCTCAATTGAATCTTGTCACACATCTTACTAAGACTTCGGAACAAGTAGAATGGGAGATCTATAAATGCCTTTCCTGTAAAGTGCAGCAACAGTTTTAAATGATAGGACTAAACCTTGTTATATCTCCCTTCACATGTTAAATATTTCTGAATACATGTTAGGAGGAGTGCATAGTGTTCTTTTACATAGTGTCTTGGCACGGCCTTT
>APFE030540775.1:42915-59038 GCA_000404065.3 Pinus taeda | reverse complement strand
TCAAATTTGAAATTTTTGAACCACTCCTGCCCTCCTCTCGGGATTTCAGTCACCCTAGCAATCACCTCTGAAGATACGGGGAATTCTAGCATAGCTACTTTAGAACTTAAACCAGTAAAATTTAAGGCAAATGCTTTCGTTACCTCAACATGCCCTCCTTGTAGCTTTTCACAAAAAGACCAGCAACCAGCATTCTGAAAGGCTTGTCTCACACCTTCATCTCTCAATGCGAGATCCAATCCCACAGGTTCAGTTCTCTGACACCTTCCAGACCGATGCCCCTTCTTCTCCATTTTGCTTTGAACTCCTTTGCGCAGAGAAACACTACCAACTTCAATCTTCAAATGCAAACTCAAACTTTGAACGTCGGCTCGCTTGCAATCAGGTTCCTTATAGAGAATGAATTCGGGCTCCTCCGCAACTTAACAGTCTTATCAGGCAAACGGACCAATTCATACAACATTAACAAACATCATACCACTACCGGCATTACAGATCATTTGAATGATTTTGTGTGCGCGGTTATGAACCTATTGGGGAAATGATGGCTTGTGCTTGCTTGAAAAGGATGCCATTCTGACAATTGGACGGACGGACATACTGACTCCTCCCTCAGACATGACATTCTAAGAATCAGTGTAGTTTAAATCCCTGAATCCGCGATTTCGTAGCGCAGACAGTTATGAGTTGACAACATGCGCTACGAAATGGCTAGTTAATGACATGCTGTGAAGAACTAAAACATCATTGCGCTGCAAAATCAACCAATGAAATTGCGCTGCAAAAATGCGGAAAGGACTAGTGACGTATATAAGACAAGACATATCTAATATAATCATGATGGAGGATAGCTAACGGTTTTTGAAAATGGTTCATATGAATATCTTTATAAAACACAATCCCTAAGTAGCAAACATAGGGAAATAACCATTAGACACCCAATTTTTGGACAACAAAAATTTTATGGACAACATTATGTACATATCACTGCAGTTCTAGGTGATAACAACCTCAACAGTGAGATCGACGACTGGGGTTGGGGCGATAACTTTCGGCTTTTTGGTAGCTAGCTTTCTGACTTGGGGGGGTGGGATAACTCACTTCTTTTGTGGTTTGGGCACTGAGGTCATGGAGGGGGCTTAGGCTACACCTGTGGGAGGTTCCATTGAGAGGGGTGGCGTTATAATTGGGAACAACATAGTTGAACCTTGAAAATGTTCGAGATATTCACCCTCACCTGGCTTGAATCTTGCGATTGTCCTCCTTACCTCGAACATTTTCTCCTCCATTGGAGCAGCATTTGTTGGAGTACTTCCGTTTCTACCTTCTGACCCCTCTCCTTCTTGGCTCTATGGCACCATAGCTCCGAACAGGTGCTTGGGCTTCCCCTATGTTATTTCATAGGCTACTCCTGGCCATGACTCTACTTCTCTATGCAAGGCCTCTTCTATCAGACAAAATATTTGTGGACTTAACTTAAATGTGGTGGGGTTGACACACCATGGTCTGAGATAAGTATGCGTGTGCGAAGGCCAAAACCATAGGACACTCGAGAACTCATCCAGGAGTGTCCTGGGTATTCTCTTGCTGGACTGAATGGCATCCACCATATATGCGTACCAGCTCCTGAAGGTCATTTCATTGATTTCCTTGATATTGGGATCCCCCAATGCCCTCCATGGTTCATATCTAAGTGAAATTAGCAGATCTCCAGTAATAGTTTCCATCTGCCTCTTTGGGGGTGGCCTCCACTTCCACATCGCCAGTGTCAATACCAAATATCTGACCACAAATCTAGTGCTCCATCGGTAGACATCTTCGCACGCCTCAAAGAGTTTGTTGAGTACAAAGGCTTCCCAGTTGAGTGTCTCACCTTGGTAGTAGTGTTCTGCTATTGAGACTGTGTCCAAGGCACACTTGTTTCTTATGAAGTGCCTCATCATATTTTCTGCAATCAGGTATTAGGAAAACCGAATGTTATCCTCGTTAGTTCTGTCTAGCTTTGCACCTTTTCCCCCCCGCTCCATTCCATAGTGGGTGTAGATGTTGTTCTGTGTGGGTTTCTTGCCCCGCTTGGCCCCAACCTGGAATGCTGTGCTAATTGCATTCCCTATGTTTGCCAACCCAGTCAATTGGTAGATATCCTCGGCATGGATTGGGTATTCTCTGTCCAGCCATAGGGAACCTCCATGCATCCCGTTTGCCAACAACTTGGTACAATGCATGGCGGCCAACTGGGTGCCGAACATAGGTAGATTTCTCAAGCTGAACAATGTGGACTTTTGTAGCCCTTTGAAGTCTCCCTTGATTCTGGAGGCCCTGGTGCCATCCTCCAGTTGAAATTCTTCTGCATATACCTCCCTCTTCATTGCTGG
Organism: Pinus taeda; assembly: GCA_000404065.3. Classification (NCBI taxonomy): domain Eukaryota; kingdom Viridiplantae; phylum Streptophyta; class Pinopsida; order Pinales; family Pinaceae; genus Pinus; species Pinus taeda. The sequence continues at coordinate 56,663 of APFE030540775.1, read as the reverse complement.
GAATTGGAACCCGTCTGTGAAGTCATTGTCGATGAGGTTCGACTGGTCGTATTTACCATACAAGTCATCCATAACTTTGATTCTTGCATCTAGAGCAATTTGTGGAACTGATGTGATTCTCTTGGCCATTATTCCCCTTCTTATGTAGACAATTTGCATTGGTGGTCCTCTGTTTCTCTTGTCCTGCTCCTTTTCTTCCGAGTTCTTCTGAAATCCTTCTGGTGTTTGAAATTCTACCATTCCCTACATTCTTTTGAGAGTTATGTAGCTGGTTCTGACACGACATCCCTTGACTGACGAGGCTTTAATCAACTAATTACTCCAGCAACATTTCCATGTATTCTAGCTATTTTTTTGCCGCTGTCGGCTGACTGGTAGGTTCCAACTATGACGTGGGCTCGAAAAGTACAGAGTGGGCTGCATGGAATCTTTATTCTGCAGTGATGGGCTTATTTATTAACTAATTCTATGCTTAACGGGAAATATTTTTCGACGCTATCTTGATGGTTTCCTTATTGATTACTTAATCAAGAAATAACTTCTAGTACGACGGATGATATGGGTGCATGTGCTGCTATCAATTTTGGAAAAAGTTCGATCCTACATGTATTTTGCTGACAATGCTTGACACGCACGGCTACTGTTCCTGCCAACTAGGCCTAATGTCTCTACTGACACTACCCCCCGACCACAAATGGGTTGCGGTATCTGTCTACTGACCACAACCTTATTATGAATACTGTTTTTTTTTTTACTTGCGGAAAGGTTTCAAGGGTGCGCCGTTCACCCATCCTGGCAGTAGGACTCCATCCAGTTGCGCAAGTCTCACTGCACCTGATTCCTTTATATGTGAAATTATGAACGGGCCTAACCAGTGCATCTGTAGTTTTCCTAGGAACTTGAGGAACTCACTATCATAGAGGAGCACTTGGTCACCGACACCAAATGATTTCTTCTTGATGTCTCTATCGTGCCAAGCCTTCTATCTTCGTTGCTCGACAGATTGGTGGAACTCCATCAGGAACCATGTTTTTTCGAGCTCTAATAGTTGGCTCAGTCTGTCCCACAAGGCACTGCTATTTGTCATTCTTGTTGCTTTTGAAATAAACATACTGGGTAGTACAAACTCTGCTGGTACCACCACCTCTCTGCCATATACCAACTGAAATGGTGTTTGTTTGTGGAGTCTTTCAACTGTTGTTCTATATGCCCAGAGCGTTGCTGAAATTCTTTCATCCCAGTCATCTCTGTTGGCTGATACGATTTTGGTTAGCCCTTTTTCCAGTATCTTGTTGAATGCTTCTACTGCACCGTTTTCTTATGGATGGTAAGGGCTGCTCTTGTGATGCTGTACCATAAAAGTTGTTAATAGGACCTGGATTGTCTCATTCAGGAAGTGTGTACCTTGGTTGCTTGTGAGACTCCTTGGGCATCCAAACCTTGAGATGATGTTTTCAAAAATGAAGCGTGTTGCGGTTTCTGCTATGCAGTCTTTCACTAGCGCGACTTCTACCCATTTTGACAGGTACTCTATGGTGGTAATTATGTATTAGGCTTTTGAGTGACGTGCTGGTGGGGATATTGGACCAATGAAGTCTACCACCCATTTATCAAATATTTTTATCGTAGGGACCGGGTGTAGTGGTAGCTCATTGCGTCGGGAAGGCCTTTCAACTCTTTGATAGACATCACATTCATTGGAAAATGCCTTCGAATCCTTATGTACTGTAGGCCACCACAGTCCTGCTTGTATTATTTTCCTTGCCATTGCCTTACCCCCTACATGTCCTCCTGCAACCCCTGCATGGCACTCCCATAAAATATCTTCTCTTTTGTGCTGTAGGACACAACATATGAGTATTTGCTCTAAACCCATTTTGTAAAGGTGTCCTGCTATGAGTTGGTAGTCCGCTACTCTAACCACCAGGTTCCTTTTTTGCGTTGCAATGTAGTCCTATGGACAATTACCTATTGTGAGCAGAGTAGCAATTTCCTGCAGGTGGTCGGGTATAGCTTCTATCCTGAACAAATCAACATCGGGTAACCGATCATCTATTGCTCCATCACTCTGCCCTGTCTCTAGATGAGAAAGGTGATCTGGGCCTACATTCAGTCTACCCGGCTTAACAACTACTTCAAATGTGAACTCTTGAAACAATAATAGCCATCTGCATATCCTTCCCTCTAGTACGGGCTTGTTTACTAGGTATTTTCATGCAGAATGGTCTGTGAAAAATTTGAATGGTGCTCCTAGCAGGTAATGTCTAAAATTTTGGAGAGAGTAGACCATTGCTAGAGCCTCTCATTTTGTTGTTTTATAATTCTTTTTTGCCGTGGAGAGCTTTATGCTTGCATAGTCTATTGGATGATCCATCTTCTCTCCTGGTTGCGCCAGGACTACTCCTAGTGCTATTCCAGATGCATCAATATGTACATGGAACATTTTGTTCAAGACAGGGTATACTAAAATGGGCACACTTACTAACCTTTCTTTTAGTTTGTCGAGCGTTGCTTGACAATCTGTTGTCCAGATAAATTCCTCCGTCTTCTTTAGCAGTCTCTCCATGGGGGCTGTTATGGTTGCATAGTTTCTGATGAACCTTCTGTAGTATCCCATATGGCCTAGAGTTTCTCTTAATTGATTTACGTTGCGGGGTGGTTCCATGTAGACATTGCTGCTATTTTAGCAGGTTCCACGCAGACTCCATCTTTGCACACAATATGGCCTAGCAGGGTTCCAAAGGGAACCACGAAAATGCACTTCTTCAAATTCAAAGAGATATGTAATTGTCTGCATCTTTCGAACATTACTCTTAACAGGCTGATGTGCTTTTCCAGTAGGTTGTATACTATCCAGTCGTCGATGTAGACTTCTAGGAACTTATGAATATAGTCTTGGAAAGCTACTATTACAATCCTTGAAAAGACTGCTGGAGCATTCTTCAATCCAAGTGGCATTACATTGTATGTATGCGAGCCCCACTCTATCATGAATGTTGTTTTCCTTTTATCTTCTTTGGCTATTTGGACTTGGTGATAGCCTGAGAAGCCATCTGTGAACGAGTAAGCCTCATTCCCCGCAACATTATCTAGGACTTCGTCACTGAAGGGTGTGGGTAACGGGTCATGCACGCATGCATTGTTTAGGCTTCTATAGTCGACACATACTCTAATCTCAGTCGCATCCTTCTTGTTTTGAATCACTATAGGGATTATCCAGTCAGCTTCGTCAACCAGAAAAATTATTCCTGCATCCAAAATTTTATCAATTTCACTTTTGACTTTTTCTTTGACCCTTAGGTTTAGCTGGTATGGCCTATACTTCATTGGTCAGACTCCTCGTTTCAGAACAATTTTCATTTCTCCCAAATTACCTTTTATCCCCTTGAGCTCAGCTACCGAAGCTGGGAACAGGTCCTGGTATTCTTGTAGCAAGTCAAAAATTTCTTTAGTGGTCTGTTCATCCCAACAGTATCCTACTAATGCTATCTTGGGTTTATCCTCCATCCCTACATTCTGGTTTCTCAGTTTCACTGGTAGGAGATGAGCACCTTCTGTCAAAGGACTCTCGCGGATCCCCCTTTCTTTCTCTGTTTCTTCAAAGGCTAGATGTCTAAGCCCCTCCAATCTGTCTTCTTCTGGTTCTACGTCGACTCTACCGCAAGTTAACATTCTTGGAGATTCCATGTCAAATAAGTATTGTAGGAAGTTTTTATCGTGCTCCCCCTCCACTTGTGTCTCCGGGATGAACAAAAATCCTTTCACCGCTTGAAGCACTTCTGTCATTGTCTTCACTATCCTTGAATGATAAATCACCGATGAACTGTGTTTTCAAGGCATCCCAAGAAGCTATTTATCGTCGTAGTTCTTCATGGATGTACCACGCCCGGGGGATGGCGTTGAGGGTGTGTATAAAGGCATGCACCCACAGATTCCTTGTTAGTCCCTGGATTTCCCAGTTGGTCGTGCATCTTTTGACATGTTCCTTGAGACTTGAATTCCCCGTGTATTCTTTTTGGTCTGGTGGCTACTCTTCCTTCTTGCTAAACCTTTCCTTTAATGCTCGCTTTACATCCATCTAGTCTTTCAATGCTTGGTAGTGTGCTTTCCACCATCTTGTCGGTGTTGCCATGGCGCAATGTCCAGAAAGGGAATTCTCTGGTCTTCTGGTACATCGTGGTCCATCCTGTCCAGGAACTGATCTATCGGTTCAAGGCCATAGTACTTAGGGATGTCGTCATTTCCTATATCTCCCCCTTTACTCGGCTTATCATTGCACATCACTAGGTTGTTAGTTCGTATCCCCCCTACTGCCATGCATCCCATGTAGCTTCTGAACCAGCTTCAGAACTTTGGATGCTCCTCCAGCTAACTGATCCTCCGGCTGTAGGATTTATGTAATCTTCCCTCTTTCCTACGTGAGAGTATACAACTTGTCTAACATCCCTGGTTCTGTGAACCAAGGTCCTTGATAAGGGTCTAGCAACCGAATCACTCTCAGGCCTTCTGCTTCAAATATCATCAATTCCTTTTTCAAATTTGTGACAACGTAGTTTTCGTATGCCCAGTCAATCCCAAGGAGTGCTGTATATGGGTCTTTATCCCCCACAATGTATATTATTTCGAACTCAATGTGTGTTTTTACTCCTGCTACATCAACCTCTACATTCTCCATTATTCCCATGGGCAGTATGCAGTATTGATTTTCCATTCTCAACTAAATTGTAGAATACTTCAGTTGTGGTTTCCCCATTGTGGAGTATTGAAGAAGGTATGTTTTTATCGATTATTTTGTCATCTTTTCTTTAAAACTCATAAACTCTTCACATCATGAACTACGTAGATAATAAGAAATCATGAAAAAATCTATGGGATTTATATGCAACACAAAAATACTAATACTTGCCACTTTCTTATGCAGGAAAGGGAAAAAACGAAAGATTGCCGTCCCAAAGGAAAAGACAGGGCAAATTTAATCACTGTCCCTTTGGCAAGGAACCACATGCAAACAAGGTGATCCAAATTAAAGTGTATCAACCAAGGAAAGGAAAAGGAGATATCGAATTGGCGCAAGAGAACAAATGGATAACCGGGAATTAACAGTTTGGCGAATCCCTCAGGATCCTTTGATCCCGAGGGATCGCTATCTTAACTATTTTTGCATCATTGATATCTCCGCTCGGTTGTTATAAGAATGGGCAACACTACTAGCTTGGGGGACGATATGTTGTTATTTTCTATGTAACTCTTCTTTGTATATGAAACTCTGATCATCGACTCTCGTTGAGAAGTGATCCATTGTAACTCTACTTTGATGTTTTAATATAAATCTGGTTGCCATTCCATCTTTGATCCTGGAGTAATCTCAAGCGGTGTGTCCCTAGAGGCTAAGGGCCCGGCCCTGGTGGAACACTTGCTCTTGTATTATTATCTCTAATTCGTGTGCAGTTTTCATTAGCAGATTTGTTCGGTGACCTGATGTGTTTTGTTATTTTACATCACGATCCTGTTATATTTGATTTATATTCAACTGAGTAATATTGTTCTCTGTAACAGGAACGTTGTATTGTTCATTCAGATTTTGTAATGCATTGATGTTCCTTTAATCATTGATATAACATTGCTACCCCTTGCAGAATGCTATTGCTGTTCAATTACAGAGTAACCGTGTTGTAACATTTATAAGTTGGTATTACTATATTCATCTATGGTTTATATTTAATCGCGATTGTTGTTTGATTGACATTGCTATTCCATTACAATTGTTATTCTTTATAACTGAGATTGATACCTGTTGTATCGAAGTCAGATTACTGTTTCTTTTAATATTAAGCGTGTAGCTTGTGTTATTTATCTTTGTTCATTGTACATTTACATTTGAATCTAGTTGCTATTCTATATGTCATTGCCTATTAGTTGCTGTTCTATTTTTGTTTGCTGTCCGATTTATCCTTAGAGTAAAGATTGCTATCCGATTTCTGTAGGATATGATTGCTGCATTTATTTCTTTAGACTAAGGTTTTGCTGTTCCATTTCCTAGTTGCTGTTCCATTTCCTGTATTTGCGTTATCATTGCTTTGGTGTGCAGAACGATCTGAGACTGTAGTGAGCGTTGACATTTGTTGTCTAGTTCCCAGGTTGATGATCTATTCCTTGATTATCTTTAGTTACATCAGTTTACAGAGGGATGAGTTACTGTTACTGTACCCTTTACTGATAAATTACTAGAGTTTTCTGAATGCACGATTTAAGTCTTAAAGTGCTTTGCTGTAAGTAGATCTTGTTTTAAGCATCCGTTTACTCTGGTATTCTGAGCACTATACTACTAGCATTACTATGATAAATGACCGCCTCAAACTGAGTACACCCTTTGAGATAACAAATCGTTCCTGGATTGATAAGTTAATGTGAGGTAAATAGAGGTGAAAAAGATCCTTTTTACTGCTTGAAATTTTGGCGCCGTTGCTAGGGAAGAGTGTAGCCATTTGTTTCTTTTCCAGAGTAGTGTAAGAACTTGTTAGGAAAAAATTGGGTTTTAAAAATGGAAGGTAAGAACCTGCGTGTGGAGTACGTAGTAGCCCTGCTCCCCTGCCCGCTTTCCTGCAGATTTGTTACTGTTTTGTTTGGGTAGAACTTAGCAGTTGATTTGTGTGCATGACTAAGCAGAAAAATCTTGAAAAGAATCCCAAACCTCTACCCAAGCCTGATTAAGCTAAGGGGCCGGTGACCCTTGGCTGATCAACCTTTATAGACAAAATCCGTAATATAGCAGAATCTTAGCCTTCATTAGGACCTAGAAAAGTTACTTCTAGATAGCCTATTAGTTCCCTTCAGGCCACAGGATCACCATCTGTAGCCTTTGCTGAGGTGCATAATGAAATCGAAGAGTAATATTTTCAAGAAGTTGAAAACTCTAGCCCAAAATCATTACAAGAAGGTAACCTTAGTAACCTATGTGAAGGAAGAGGAGAAACAGGAGAGATTGAAGAACCAAGATCTCCTCTTGGGATAATTCAGCCATTAAGTAGCCCAGATAAGGGAAGCGTTGCAAAAATCATTTATAACGAAGTTGAAGAAACTTAAGAACCTGAACCTCCCCAGACATTAGGCACTCTCATCATCCCAGATAAAGGAAGTGATGTTAAGGCCATTCTCGGTAGAGCCATTCCCCCTCGACAACCTAGGAATACCCTCCTAGATATCCCAGAAGGTTATTGGCATACATTTGACCAAATGGCCCAGAACCAACCAAACACCCAGACCTCTACACTGCAATACCCCATTGTGGATACTGCAGCTAATGCACCTACGAAAGCAATTCCTCTCGAGCATATCCCTACATTCCATGGCCTTACATCAGAAGATCTAGATGCATTCTTATTTGAATTTGATGTGTTGTGTAGAGGATATGACTATACCACCAATCCCTAGAAACTGAAATTATTTCCGTCTACATTAAAAGCGGTTGCTTTAAGATGGTTTATGGGATTGGGTGGTGGTGTTATAAATAACTAGGACCAAATGAAAGAGTCTTTTTTAAAAAAATATTAGGATTATTGCAGGTCTAGAGAGTTAAAGGATGAAATATTTCAGATGGTATCTAGATCGAATGAAACATTAGAAGAGTATGTTGAATGTTTCCAGTATAATCTTCAAAGATCTCCTTATGCATCATTACCCTTACCTGATAATGTATTAAAAACAACATTAATTAGGGGAATGAAGGAACAATGGATTGAAACACTAAATATTATGGAAAAAGGAGATATTTATCAGGAAAATTTTTCTGACATTATTAATCTATGTATCAGGAGCTCGAGAGGCAGCACAATACTAAAACCAGCAGAACATGATCGGTTTGCAAGTGATAACAGAGTTTCTGCAGAAGGAGTAACTCATGCAGAAATTGGAAACTTATTAGAAAATTTTAAAATTGACATATTGGGGACATTGACAAAACAACTTGATATTATGTAGGCCAAAAAAAAGCAAGCAGAGGCAGAACCAAATTTAGCAATCTTCTGTCCCAGATGCAGAAAGAACACAGCCATAAGGAGTGTCCATTAGATGCAGCCCAAGTTTGTGCCATTTGTACAAAAGACCACTCTACAGAGAGTTGTTCCTCACTTCCTGGATTGAAAGCAGTACACAAGGAAGCAGAAGAAGAGCTAGAATCAGTGTATCTACTCAATCAGTGCCGTCAATGGTAGCCGCGACAATCAGGTATGTTCTCAGATCTAACTTCTTCTTTTCAGCCTCCATAATATCATGCTCAACAATATAATACAATGTGGCAAAATCAACCTCCCTTCCTGAATTGGCCACAACAACCATTTTCTTCATCATCTTCAAGGCTGAATCAAGCAAGCCAACCCAATTGGCCAAATTTTCCTTATACCCCACCGTATTGGCAAAACAATGTATATCCAGCACAATGGACCCCTCCTACTTCACAGAGTCAAGCCTGGCAGACAAACTGGCAAAGAATGATGAATCAGCCAGTAGGAACCATTCCGCTCCCTCAACCTACACTGCTAGCATTACAACAAAACCCCCAGTCTAACCAAAGACGCAACTCGCAGCCCAACCCAACCCTAATCCGAATAACAAACCGGTCCAATCTATTCAAATAATTGAAACACCAGAGATAGGAACCGATCTAAGGGAGTGTAATGATCTTCAATTAAGATCTGGGCGCATCATTGAAACAGAGGGAGATAAAACTCCTCAAGTTGAAAATCAGTTACCTATAGAACAACCACTACAAGAAGAGGATGTGACCAGACAACAAATCCATGATCAAGCAACCACATCCTATCCCCCATTCCCAGAACGATTAATTATACCGCGACCTATACAACATTCTGATTTTGACATTCTGGGAGAACTAAAAAATCTGTAGATAAAAATCCAACTCCTCCAAGCCATTCAAGACATCCTGATATATGCAAAGACTATCAAAGAGCTATGTATAAAGAAGCCAAGGAGGAAAATAACAAATAACCCAAAAGTCCAAGTAGTTGGCACTCTATCCGACCTATTATCAGGGAAAGAAATACCCGTTAAATATGAAGACCCAGGAAATCCAATAGTAACCGTACAAATCAATGGACAAACCTTCTCAAATGTCTTAATTGATTTAGGAGCTGCAATTAATATCTTAACAACCACCACTTGCCAAAAACTGGGCATTACATCAGTAGAACGAACCTCCACTTTATTAGAACTGGCTGACCGATTTGTGGTTAGGCCAAAAGGCACACTACATGATGTCATGGTATTCGTTGACTCCTGGGAGTATCCTACCGATTTTCTGATAATAAACCCCAAAAACCGACTTGATGGACATCCATTGATTTTAGGCAGACCTTGGCTTGCAACTACCGATGCTTATATTGGTTGTCGACAAGGGAGTATGACCATAATTAGGGGGGAAAATATCAAGGACCTTGCTTTATATCCTCCAACGCAGCCAAGTGTCACAATAATAAAAACTAACAAGCATCCTGTATCATACCTCATCGAAAATATTAGATCTCCATTAACCATAGAAGAGGCCCTTGATTTCAAAGATCAAACAGAAGATGATGCCATTAACAATTTCATTAGCCAAGATGAATCCAGATCCCACATACAATGTCACATGATAGAAGCAGCATTCGATAATGAATTAGAAGAGGATCCTCTTAAAGATACACACGATCAAAAAATACCCACTACCTCTGTCCCAAATAGCAAAATTGTAGAATTTGAGCCAGGAAAGACTTTAAACATTAATGCCAGCCTGACTTCCGAACAGGAAGAGAAGCTCATCCAACTACTGAGGAAATACAAAGAATCATTTGCATGGGACTATCCTGATATGAAAGAAATTGATCCCCAGTTATGTACACACCAAATTTACATAGAAAAAGAAGCGAGACCTGTTCACCAACCACAAAGGAGACTTAATCCTCATCTAAAAGACGTTCTAAAAGCTGAACTTCAAAAATTTTTAGATGTGAACTTCATCTACCCTATCTCCGATAGTAAATGGGTCTCTCCACTTGTTGTGGTACCAAAGAATAATGGAAAGTGGAGGATTTGTGTAGATTATAGAGAACTAAATAAAGCAACACAAAAAGACCGCTTTCCCCTTCCATTCATTGACCAAGTATTAGACACTTTGGCAAGAAAGAAATTCTTTTCTTTCTTAGATGGCTTCAGTGGATACAATCAGATTCAGATTGCTCCTGAAGACCAAGACAAAACCACTTTTACTTGTCCTTGGGGAACATTTGCCTACAGAGTTCTACCTTTTGGCTTATGCAATGCCCCTGCCACATTTCAAAGGGCTATTCTCAGCATCTTTTCAGATTTAATAAATGAAGGGCTCAAAGTATACATGGATAATTCTGACCCAGCATTGGACACACTAGAAAAAGTTATGCAGTGCTGCATTGCCACCAGGCTTTGTTTGAGCCATGAAAAATTCTATATGATGATGACTGAAGGACTTATTCTAGGCCATTATATCTCAGCAGCTGGCATACAGGTAGACCCAGCCAAAATTCAAATAATTTTGCTAATTCCCACTCCTACCACTCAAACATAGGTATGCAGTTTTCTTGGATTTTTTGGTTATTATAGAAGATTTATAAAACATTTTTCACACATTGCTGCACCTCTATATGCACTAACAGGTAATGTTGACTTTCTTTGGACAGAAAAATGTGACCGTGCTTTCTAGGATTTGAAAAATCTTGTGTAAACAGCCCCAGTCCTTAGAGGTCCAAATTGGGACCTGCCATTTCAGATTTCATCAGATGCCTCAGATACAATTATTGGAGCAGTCCTTGGGCAGGAAGAAGATAAAAAACCATATGCAATTTATTATATTAGCAAGAATTTATCTCTCGATGAATTGAATTATACTGTTACTGAAAAGGAGTTTTTAGCTGTAATACATGCTGTAAATAAGTTCAAGCATTACATTACTGGATATCCTGTTATCTTGTATACAGATCACTCTGCCATAAAATACTTAGCAAATAAACCAAGCACAAATGGTAGAATAACTAGATGGCTAATTTTATTGCAGGGATTCGATATTACAATCAAGGACTGACCTGGAAAAGAAAATCCTGTAGCTGACTCCCTCTTGCGAATGCCAAAACCAGTGGACACAACAGCAGTTGAAGATTAATTTCCAGATGAACATTTGTTTGCTGTCACTATTAAAACACCATGGTATGCTGATGTTGCGAATTACGTAGTAGTACGCAAATTACCGAAACATCTGAGCCCCAATGAACGAAAACAGATTGTCCAATGAAGTGCTCGATTTTCTTGGATTGGGGGATATCTGTTCCATACAGGGGCAGATATGCACATCAGGATATGTGTTTGCGAAGATGAAATTTTTGACATTTTGAAAGCTTGTCACGACGGACCATGTGGCGGACATTTCGCCGATTGAAGAACTGGACATAAGGTGCTGCAAAAAGGGTATTATTGGCCCACGATCTTCAAAGATGCAAAGAAGTTCATTCAGGCTTGTGACAACTACCAAAGAGCAGGACGCCCTGCACAGTCCGATGAAATGCCCCTGAACCCACAGCTAGTTATTGAACCATTCGAGCAATGGGCCCTCGATTTCGTTGGTCCAATTAACCCATCATCGAACCAGAAAACATATATTTTGGTAGCAATAGAATATGTCACCAAATGGGTTGAAGCAGAGGCATTACCGAGAGCTACAGAGGATTCCGTGATACAGTTCCTGTTCCATATATTTGTTCGATATGGGCTTCCAAGAGATATAATTACAGATGGTGGACCGCAGTTCACTGGTAAGAAGATTGCTGCAACACTAAAAAACTATCATATCCATCATAAAATTACCACTCCATACCACCCACAGGCAAATGGTCAAGTAGAAAGCAACAATAAAATAATAGAAGCAATCCTAACAAAAACCATTGCGTCACATAGACGCGATTGGGCTACAAGATTACCAGAAGCCTTGTGGGCTTACAAAACAACATGGAGAAGCACTACCGGCTATTCACCATACCAATTTGTGTTTGGAAAGGAACCCATCTTTCCCATAGAATTCGAAATCCAAACACTGTGAATAGCACAAGAAGTCGGTCTAGATCTGAACGAGGCACAGATTAATAGATTACAGCAGATCAATGAGCTAGATGAAATCAAGCTCTCTGCCCTTCAACGCACTACATTAATCCAACAACAACGAGCTAAATGGCATGACTCTCTCATTAAAAAGAAAGTCTTCCACGAGGGAGATTGGGTGCTCCTATACGATTCTAGGTTTCAGGATTTTCCCGGGAAGCTTCAGACTCGTTGGCTGGGGCCATATGAAATCCAGAAGGTACATGATAATGGCACCCTCACTCTAATCACCATTGACGGTTCCTGACATACCTTCAAGGCAAACGACCACAAAGTTCGACTATACCGCAAACCACTTACTCGGGAATCCTTCTACCAGTAACTCCGCGAAGACTCCGACATGCAAATTTTGGAGGAGGAAGAGAAATCTTCCTCACCTCTAGTTTATTAAAGTGATTCAACTGTTCTTACATTTTGTACATAATTCCTTTGTTTTGTTAGCATAAATTATTCTCTATACATATTTTTTTTTGTATTTTCACTTTGCTGTTCCTTTTCGAAGAATTAGAAATTCCATCGTTTTTGCTGTTCCTTTTAGAAGGAACAACACCTTCACCATTTTGCTGATCCTTTCTCCAAAAGAACAACACTTGCATTTTTCTACTTTTCCTTTTTCAGAAGGAACGACACTGTTGTTTTTTCTTTTCCTTTTCTGAAGGAACAACACTTGTGAGAACTTTTGTTTTCCTGCTGTTACTTTTCCAAAGGAACAACACTTTCATTTTGCTATTCCTTTTCCGAAGGAACAACACTTTTTGTTTTAGCTGTTCCTTTTTCACTTTCATTCTTCTGTTCCTTTTCCAAAGGAACAACACTCTCGGGTTTTGCTATTCCTTTTCCAAAGGAACGACACTTGTGTTTTCTGCTGTTCCTTTTCCAAAGGAACAACACTTTTCGTTTTTGCTGTTCCTTTTCCAAAGGAGCGACACTTGTGTTTTCTATTGTTCCTTGTCCAAAGGAACAACACTTTTGGTTTTTGCTGTTCCTTTTCCAAAGGAACGATACTTGTTTTTTCTGCTGTTCCTTTTCCGAAGGAACGACACTTTCGGTTTTTGCTGTTCCTTTTCCAAAGGAATGGCACTTGTGTTTTTTGCTGTTCCTTTTCCAAAGAAACAGCACTTTTGGTTTCTGCTGTTCCTTTTTCAAAGTAACGACACTTGCGTTTTCTGCTATTCCTTTTCCAAAGGAACAACACTTGTATTTTTTTGCTCTTCCTTTTTGAAACGACAACATTCTCGTATTCCTTTTACTTATGCTTGTTCTCCTTGCTGTTCCAATTAAAGGACAACTGCTGTTCCTTTCAATATATAATAGTTTCGAGTCTTTTGGAGCACAACTATACACTTATGCAATGTATACAAAACTAGAGCATACTTAAATCAACAAATTATATACAATCACCATTTTTACAAGAAATTGCTTTGAATTGATAGGAGGAAAGAGGAAAGGACACAATTATTCATCACTTTATTGTCATTATTTTACTAATATTGATATGATTGGTTATCTTTATCATGGCGATTCTTTTTAAAATTCCCATAATCTTCTTTGATGATTATCAAGGAGTAACAAAA